>CM067377.1:2671373-2726960 GCA_034510155.1 Eucriotettix oculatus | reverse complement strand
TATTTTCCCCATCAAATTTCGCGAGACTCCTGACATGCTTAATTCGGGTCTCTCCCCGATATCTACTACCCATTTTCCGAACCAATTTCACTGGTCTCCATGCCTGATCGCAATTTCATAAACACGGCACACACTGTTAAATACGAAATGAAATTTATTTTTATAAAACTACAATAACCTTGCACACACTCAAACAAATAAAAACTCATACTACTCAAATACAATTTCACTACGCAAAAAATCTAAAAGACATCCGCAATAACTTCTACTATCAATTCAACACAATCACAGAAATACATTCAGTCATACCTATGGGTATTATAACATTCATTTCCCCAAAATTATCATTTGAACTGATCAAAGAATTGAAATAATTTTCATTTAACTCTGCAGCCTGAAAATACAAAGTACATATAGTATGTTCCCCCAAAATAGCGTTATACTGGTCCATCGATTATAATGCATACTCATATTACGCAGACAACTTTGTAGGACCCTGACATTAAAAAATTTAATGTTATTCGTAGCCCCACGTTTTTGGGCGTCATTTTAATGTGGCGTACTCTCTTCTTTGTTGGGCGCCAGAGTGGATGTCCTTTTAGCCAATTTGTATTAGGGAGGGGAGTTAAATAATTCTTATTTAAGGCATAAAAATATAGAAATTTATTATTTACAAATTTTGGCGGACCGATCCTACTCAATATATATTTGTTATGCCACTGGCTACTCAGCTATGAAATCCAAAACCTCGGGTTGACCGTGGGATAAATTTAGTCGGAAAATGACGAATTTACGTTGTCTACGTAATCATGAGCATGTTAAGAACTACCATGAGTGGAACTTATCTGGTATTTTCCCCTTTGCGATGTCGTGTAGTCAGCTTTTCTGGACCCTGGCGGCTGCTGTCGTTTGCCATCGAATGATGGCGACTGCTATCTGTCGTATCTTCTTCAATGCCAGCGACGGGAGTCCAGTAGTTTCATCGAGTGTCGCCTTCCGAATGTTTCCCTCGACTGTCTCCTTCCGAATTTTGCCCTCTACTGTCCTCCTTTTCCGCTCTCATGCCTTTTAAATAGTTTTGGGCAGTCGCGCTTCGTAACGACACAAAAAACTCCAAACTTTCCCTCGCCAGGGCATGTACATCAGGGGTAAGTGTCACAGTATGCACATTCGTCACCCTCGAACGTCCGAAGATTGTGAAGAAGCCCGGCGCCATAGGGGGTCCGCTCCTTTACTCCTTCACTGGCGATTATGCAGGCCTGTCACCCATTTCCTCCAGATGTTCAATCCCGGGGGTCTGGACGCTCCTTACATTCCACATGGTAGTACCCAACAACTCATCATTACTCACGCGATTCACTGTCTAAATCGCAGTTTAAATTAATTGCGCCTGTACTTAATATCGCGCTATATAAATTCCCCCTTTTAGTGTCAGATTGTGTGGCCGAGTGCAACTCAGGGTGCACCAATCTGTCACTAAAAATAAATTACTTCGCGTCGATTTCATATCTGTTTAGTCCAAACTTTAAAGGATCTGTCCGTTTTATATACACACAGTACATGAAAGTAAATACAAAATCATAATTATATTCCCTGTAAGGCTTAAATCTACAAAAATTATTTATATTTCCACAAGACGTCAATAATTACATAAATAAATGGGTTATCTGAGGACATTAAATTTTCAAAAGTATTTTAATTGCCTGAATTGCTTAATATACTAAAGTAATTTTTTAAAAAAATTATACTATATTTATAAGAATTGCCTGAATAGCATAATTATGAAAAGTTTTCCTCTATCTATTCCTCTATCTATCTATCTATCTTCGATATTATGATGAGCTCGATAAATTAATCGAACTAAAATTGTACTAATTTATTTTTAATATATTGTTTGTGGGTGGGTGTTATGAAAACACAAAGTCAATCCATAACTCGGTGGGCGTGGCAAGGCTACCACGTGACGAAATCATCAACGATTACACAGCTGCACTGTCCCATCTTCGTGAAGTCGCGTATGGCGAAATTGCCATACTACCGTTCATCTGTCGGCCAATTTGGACGAGGTTACCACAACTAGGATGTCTGCCATCCCTCAGGAGCGTGACAAATCGGTCACACGGTCGGCGTGCCCGACGACGGTGCATCATGGTCAAGGTCACCATGCTAGGAGGGTGTCTGCCATCCCTCAGGGGCGTGCCACAACGGTTCTCGTCCACCCTCAGGTAGACATTTCGGTGGACGTGGCAAATCTGCCACACGACTGTTGAATGCTATTCTTCAGGTGGCGTAGCAAAGCCACCAATATCCGGCATAGACTGGCCAGATATCACACCTGAATCTAATTCCAATCATGGCAAAACCAATGGACCAGGACCCCCACTATGTCCTAGCCATTACTATAGCTCAATATTCCCTGATCATTCCTTCACATTAATTCATAAAAATACCCAATAGGATCATTCACACGAAACACGCTACATACAGTCATGCACGCCATCAACACAAAAGAAAACATATTATGTCATTCAAACACCAAATATCACATAATTAACCCTACATTATAAATCATTCTAAATTAATCATACATACATACACTTATTAATATACTTATTGAATGTTCCCTGTACGATACTGACATATTTTTTATACCAAACATTATTACCCAGGGGTTAGCCAAACAAACAAAACTTCGGGACAATTATTTTATGTAATAAAGGGAATAGAACTTCATTTATATTCGTCTTTTAGGATTTGGTTGCAGATATCTTGCAAATCTATTCATTTTGTTCTCACGGGGCCCGGATAAATCCATATTTATCTTATTGAAACTCACAGATGCTTATCTATTCACCGACAATTATTAGCGCTACGTTACGTCATTATTAAAATCTTTCTTATATCTTCGTCGATTTTTACTCTTAATTCTTCGCCTACAACCACCTTACAACTCTCTATTTCTGCTTCAATCACTAATTATCCTCGCATTCCATCCCAACGTCTTCTACAATAAAATAGCCTCCTATTCATTCTCTATAAGAAACTCTCTATATGCCACTAATACCTCTGTTATGACCTCATCACCGTCATATCCAACATTATCGCTCACAACACAACCAAACATATGCGCTCGTAGACTAACTCATTCTTTCTTCTCGATGAAAATTCCGCTCTCCTAACAATTTACCGTATGCCCTCGATACATTTTAAACTTCAACATTATGTCAAATTTCTCACAACCAATCCTTCTCAAAGTTATACATGGCCTCTCTTGAAAAGATAAGTATTCCCTTTAGTGTAATTTCGACATCATTCAAATAGCAAAAGTTAAATTGCAAGTATACCTTCGCTCGATTATTAATAAATCCTATAAATACAGTAATAAGTGCATAATCTTAAATATTAAGTCCTTCTAAAATTATAATTCTTATTCTGTATATGCATCTCAACAAAGAACTATGGTTATTATAAATTAAAATTTTCGCGTTCTGCTAAGTACAGGAATAACTTTTTCGTCTGATATAACACTTGTTTCGCAATATCCCCCGTACAGCTGTATGTTCTCTTTGAACCTCATGGAGATCATATTTACGATGTTGATTATATTCCGTCTGCATATAATTACGAACCGATTTTCGAATATGTTTCACGTAATTTACCAATTTTATTTCCGTTTCAGATACGCGTCTATCTAGTTCGTAACGTTTCTTCGGATTTTGTTGGGAACTTTCCTTAAATAGTGGTAATACGACCTCTAAGACGTCCGAAACTTTAGTAATTTGCTTTATAAACTTCTTACTTTCACGCTCATCGACTTTCTTCCCTAATCTTTCCTCTACGGCATACATATTTTCTTCTGCCCGTCTTAATAACGTTTCCACATTTTTAAAGTCAGAACTTACTTCCCTTTCTAATCGCTCAGCTTTGTCGTTCAGCCGATTCGTCCTACTAAACGATTCAATTTCAATTAAATCAACTTCGTTCGACACATGTTCAGCGTTGCTACTTACATCGTACTGACTTACTACTTCAATTTCCTCAACTGCTAACACATCGTAACTATTTAGCACCTCCTCCCCCGTTCGTCTGTCTTGTGTCTCTCGAGTTTCTCGCTGCACGGCACGTACCTCTTTCCTAATTGTAGTTTCTATTGTAGTACGTGTACTATCCATTATGCTTATAATCTCTTTTCTGCCATCTTCAATTATTTCTAATAGTTCCCTCTTATTGGAATCCAATTTTTCTAATATTTCCCTTTTATTGGAATCCGACTTTTTGTTCAATTGATTTAGGAGCCAAATCATCCACGTATGACCTTCGGCATTCGAACTATTTTCCCCATCAAATTTGGCGGACTCTGACATGCTTAATTCGGGTCTCTCCCCGATATTCCTACCCATTTCCGAACCAATTTCCCTTGTCTCCATACCTGATCGCAATTTCATAAACACGGCACACAATGTTAATCACGAAAGATTTATTTTTAACATAACAACACTAACCTACACCTTGTCACACACTCAACCAAATAAAACTCATACATACGTCAAATACAATTTCACATGCAAAAATATCTAAAGGACACCGCAATAACTTCTACTATCAATCAACACCATCACACAAATACATTGTCATACAAACGGGTATTATCACATTCATTCCCCCAAAATATCATTTGAATTAGACAAAAGAATTCAAATAGTTTTCATTTAAATCTGCAGCTGAAAATACAAGACATATGTATGTTCCCCCAAAATAGCGTTAGTACTGGTCCATCGATTATAAAGCATACTCATATTACGCAGACAACTTTGTAGACTCGTCATTAAAAATTTAATGTTATTCGTAGCCCCACGCTTTTGGGCGTCATTTTAATGTGGCGTACTCTCTTATTTGTTGGGCGCCAAAGTTTTAGCCAATTTGTATTAGGGAGGGGAGTTAAATAATTCTTATTTAAGGCATAAAATTATAGAAGTTTATTATTTACAAATTTTGGCGGACCGATCCTACTCAATATATATTTGTTATGCCACTGGCTACTCAGCTATGAAATCCAAAACCTCGGGTTGACCGTGGGATAAATTTAGTCGGAAAATGACGAATTTACGTTGTCTACGTAATCATGAGTATGTTAAGAACTACCATGAGTGGAACTTATCTGGTATTTTCCCCTTTGCGATGTCGTGTAGTCAGCTTTTCTGGACCCTGGCGGCTGCTGTCGTTTGCCATCGAATGATGGCGACTGCTATCTGTCGTATCTTCTTCAATGCCAGCGACGGGAGTCCAGTAGTTTCATCGAGTGTCGCCTTCCGAATGTTTCCCTCGACTGTCTCCTTCCGAATTTTGCCCTCTACTGTCCTCATTTCCGCTCTCATGTCCTTTAAATAGTTTTGGGCAGTCGCGCTTCGTAACGACACAAAAAACTCCAAACTTTCACTCGCCAGGGCATGTACATCAGGGGTAAGTGTCACAGTATGCACATTCGTCACCCTCGAACGTCCGAAGATTGTGAAGAAGCCCGGCGCCATAGGGGGTCCGCTCCTTTACTCCTTCACTGGCGATTATGCAGGCCCTTTCACCCATTTCCTCCAGATGTTCAATCCCGGGGGTCTGGACGCTCCTTACATTCCACATGGTAGTACCCAACAACTCATCATTACTCACGCGATTCACTGTCTAAATCGCAGTTTAAATTAATTGCGCCTGTACTTAATACCGCGCTATAATATATCACATTGTATGCAAAATAAATGTTAACATAAAAATAGTAAGATATTAGCTGTGGCGCCCATTTTGTTTCCTCCCTTATTCTTTTACAGTGGCAAGTGATTCCATCCAGAAGGGGAACCCCGAAATATTTAAAGGCTCTGCTGAGTGTTTGGGTAAAGTAACTTCTTGATCTACCTTTAACTCGAGTTGTTGAATGCCAAAGCTTTAAAACATTAAATTGGCGTATTAAACGCGGAGAACAGATCGAAAACGTTCAACTTAACTAGGACCCCCGGGCTGTGGTTTAAGGATCCTACCCGGTGTTTCACCTAAAGAGATGCAGGGAAAACCCTATAAAACCTGCATCAGGTAGGTCGGGCATTGGGTACTATTTTCACGCCCTTCCGAATGACGGGAGACGAGTTTGCTGTGGGGTCGCAGCATTACCTTCTCGATGTCAACACCAGTTTCAGGAGGTTTTACCAGACTGGTCCAATGGGATTAGCGGACAACTCTTGCCATATGCCCAAGGTATTTGACCTCAGTACATATACTTCCTAAAATAGATGAAGGTGTCTCGGAATGTGAGAACTTTGATAAAAAAAAACAGAGTGCGAGGCATTCCGAACATAATCAGGTGAGCCCCGCAGTCACTCTGGGGTGAAAGGGGAAGCGCCTGCGAGAAAACTACCACAGCGCCTTCCCACGTATGTAGCCAAGGTTGACTAGGGCTGTAGTTTGAGGATCTTAGACGGCGATTCACCTAAAAGAGATGTAGGGAAAACCCTAGAAACCCCTACGTCAGGTGGGTCGGGCTATTGGGTACTATTTGCACGCCATTCCGAATGACGGGAGAAGAGTTTGCTGTGGGATCGCAGCTATTCATTTCTGAGTCTTCAAAACTCTTTGGTGGCAGCCAGCCGACTGATCCATTGGGATCGGCGGTCAACTGTAACCGTGTGCCCAAGGTCTTCGACCCGAGCACATACACATCACAAAATTGATGAAGGTGCCTCGCCAGGTTAAAAAGCATTGAAATTATAGAGAACGTGGCATCGCCGAAGATAAGCCCCATTAGCGGTCTGTGGAGATATACCTGCGAAAGAAATCTCTCACAGGTATCAACATCACACATTATTGAATAGATTTTAACGATGTCCTATCAAAAATGTCTTTGAGATAGAACGTCGAAGGAATCACAATCATGTTTAAGAGACCCAATGGGACTAGAATTCAAGCAGTATTCAATTTGAGTTAAAATTTAGCATACTCTTCAGAAGTTAGAGTCGCTTTTCACTTTTCACACCATCTTCCTATAAGCCTCCGCAATGAGGTGTTTCTGGTGGGAGTAAATGACATATCATTTGGAAAAACTGATTTAATTTAGGATCCTGAGAAACGGCGCGAAATGCGATGGTTAATTCTTTACCAGCGCCGTGGAAATTCGTGGCAGTCACTGTCCATATCTTTAAGTATACCGCGTCGAGATATAAAACAACATAATGCTGCCCAAGAATAATCATTAACTAACTCAGAGACATCTGACTTACGACTAGAGTTTTCGTGAATATTACCTTGTTCAGCTATGAGAGAAGGCGCGATTAGGAGAGAAACGTACAGATGGAAAATCTGAAATTTGATGATAACTGGCTTAAATTATCACGTTCACATGACGTAGTTTGTAATTTTTGGTGGAACTTGAGAAACGACGGATCTGAAAACACGTTTTCGGACGCTGGAGGACAGGAAGTCACCATGCAAACGGTGACTTACTTGACAAACCCAGAAGCTCTGGAGGCAAGTGGCAGGGTATCAGTCTTGAGAAAAGCGCTTATTCTGGGACAGATACTAGTATCTCAGTATCATTTCTTGGCTAAAAGCTGATATCTAGCTGGGGAAAGCAAATTTACCGCTGATAGATGCCGTATTAAGGTCGACATCCACAGTTGCTAGCCACAGGCAGCCGTCGTGACGCCGTCACCTCGACACTAAAACATTCCAGTAGGCAAGATTATTTCATATGCATGCCTCATTATAATCAGTTGGTGGAAGCGTTTAACCTATTACAATTTACACACTTGTCAATAACAGACTTGACAAGAAATTTCGTTTCTAGAATCCAATATATTTCTGGTAAAACACCTCAACTTAATTCAGTGTCATGATATAATAAATTATTGTGCATTTCTCTAAGTACATTGTATTGTATTAAAGTGGAGGAATAATGGCGACAAACGCTGACGACCGTCGACTATAAGATTATTAGAAGAATCCGAGAAGGAATTTAATGCTGTTAGTTTAGAAGAGATCATAAATTTAATTATGTAAGCAGTAACGCGCGAAAGTCTTGACGTAGATTAGACGCGAAGAATAGAAACATCAGTGCTTTATATATGATAATCTGATTGCGATTCTCGGGTTCTTCTTCTTTTAATTTTATTACAGTTGTTGTGGAGTGCACACACACATATGAGAAATAATGTCCCCATAATAAATTTTATTAATTTTGTATTTATATATATATATATATATATATATATATATATATATAGAGAGAGAGAGAGAGAGAGAGAGAGAGAGAGATGATAGCTATTAGGAAGCGGGCTAGGCTGGTTGCCAGGTTAACGGTAAGCATGTAACGATCGCGTTTGCTTAATATTAAATTAATATCAAATTGATAATATCGATAGCGAGTAAGAGAAACACAAATCTGTACCACTTGAGGAATGGCAGGTCAGTCCCTGAGTTAGCGACTCGCAAACATCCCGTTGCAATAAACATCCCGTTGCAACAATAAAGACCAGACCATCCCTGGAAGAATAGGACACGAACCACCTACCAGGTCAAAGTCTCGGAGAAAGCGAAAACACACCCCGCCCGGCAGAAAAGGGTGGGGCATAAATTAATATAAGAAGATGGAAAGCAGATTTTGGGATTTCTTTATTATTATGAGGAGTGGACGTAACAGTATAACATTCAATTACATCAGTAATGCCATTACAGGGAATTCCAATGTTATTAATAGTGGAGAAAATTCATCTTGAATATCTGATTGTACGAGCTTCGACGCCGAGAAGTTAACGAGACCAAATCTGAGGAAAGGATGCCGCATCATCACCAGATCCTGGTCTACAAGCTGTCATGTACACGATTTATGTTTCTCGCCCCTGGTTGATTTGAGTAATAATCAATTTTCGATGCCAATCTTTGTTTATACCCACCGAAGCCCATTATAGATACTCTTGCTCTCCGGTGAGTTTAGTAAGCAGCCGGCCCAAAATTTTAAATGAAGTTTGTAAATTAATGTTTGATTTTATTTCTATTCAAAGTGTTCAAATTTAATTTAATAAAAATTGTTTCTTTCTCTTTATAACATTGACAATTTTATCATTAATAATTAATGCACCCGTCACCACAAGGTAGGACATTGCTCGGAATGATAAGAAAGCCATTTTGACCCATTCTGTGGCATAATAAACAAGTTATAATATGTTTATTGGCTTTTAAGTATCTCTATGGTTAATTTTATCTTCCAAATAAAAGTATTATTATTCTAAGTTCCCACCCACGTTTGTATAAACTCTGCGAATGGTTGTTTGATGACCAAATTCGTACAGTTGGAGTTCTACTCGAAAATCCTCGACCTAGTCTCGGGACACCTGACCTTACTAACCGCACATAGTTTCACCTCTGTTTATTTTCATGCTTTGGCGTGGCAACTCTATACATACAATCTCAATTATTATCACTATTAAGATTCCGGTGATGTTGTGTATTTCTACTTTACCCTGTACTTTTTTCTATGTATAAATTTCTGTCATGTGTCATGTTTCGGCAGTGGTTGAAGCTATATGTTTTAAATTTTGACGACCCTCGTTTGAAGATGAATTTTTAAATTAATTATCGGAATAATATCTTCAAACGACTGGCCAATATTAGTCATATTTTAGGATTGCCATTGGAATTGGACCCAGTTTTACGCCATGACCGTAGCGAGATGTTTATCATATATGACATACTCGTTTTACCTTAAGTAGTATGGGTTGCGCATCGTTTATCTGCTGCATAATTAGACCTTGGCTTCTTATAATTATAAGTAGGTAAGTGCCTATTATTATTAATTTTATTACCAATGTCATATGTTATGGCAATAAGTCTATTTTAATTATTACTTCTAGCAGTCTCAAATGTTAGATCATAACTACCGAGAAGAAGAAAAAACATTGTAAGCACAATTAATAAAATTCTGAGTCTAATAAGGATACCAATAATTTCATAATCCCCCATTATTGGTTCATATGACTTTAATGCCGAGGATTTATTCGTTGCATAATCTCTATTCGTTCCTAAGTGACGAATCCATGTACCACTGACGATGTTTAATTTATGCTCGATTTGACTTGTACGATTCCAATCAAGATGTAGGAAATTCTGGCTAAACGCTTCTTTAACATTTAGTTGCGATATAAGAGTATCCAACCAAGCAGTAGCATTTCTTTCTAGCAAGTTACATACAATTTGTCCTTTCTTGATTTCAATTGTAGGATAGAGAGAAAAAGGATTTTTAGAGAAATACAAGGGTGTCTTCTACTATTCTTAAAGTGGGGTGTCATAGACATTGGAATAATGTTATTTATACCAATTACTAGCTCATATATATTATGTAATTGGACATCTACATCTGTCTAATGAAGTTCCTTTTTGCGTCATCTGCAAATAATTCACGAACTTGACTTTTAATTCAAATGATATCAATTGTCTGATTATTATATTTAGTAGTAATTCCCTCAGCATGACAATATTTTGGTGCCGAAATCCGGGAACTGCAAATAAACCATTTCGAGAAAGATAACTGGAGTTTTCCTGCAATTGTTCACGTACAAGACTTCGTGACGACATTAGTAACAACAATATTAATCGCTGAGTGCTATGTAATAAGTGCAACTATCACGAAGCTAGTACACTTAACAACTTTGATTTATTTTAAACACGGAATGGTCGATGAGGCGACACACTACAATCTCAAAAGGAGGAGGGGACCATAAATAGCTTTACCACGATTTAACAGATTACACGTCGACATAATAATATGCAAATAATGAAAACGTTTGGAAGGCAGTCTAGCACTGTTATTACAACATGATCCCTAATTATATGAGTGATGTAAATTTGACGTCATTGGATGTGCAGAGTACGCAGACAAAGCCAAACGAATTATTCACGAGGCTAACATTTTATATTGACAATAACTTTTCGGTTACTACAGCTGAACACACTCCCTGCGCTCAACTACTAATTAACCTCTATAAAATTACCGAGAATGAAATTAAAGCCATTTTGGGGACAATTCGAATCCGCCGTAAACTTAGACCCACATCTTTCTACAGTGAATAGGCATGTCTTCCTTCGTGGATACCGTGATATCTTCTTGTCGTAACAATACTCCTTTGTGTTTCCTGCCCTATAATCTTTATTTATTACGGTCTGTAAAAGTTGGTGTTAATTTATTTGAATCCACTATTAAAAGATATAATTGATATTATTCTTAAATTTCCAATCATTACAGTTCGTTTGCTATCAATCACGTCCGTTATGAATACGCGAGACTCGTAATATAAAGGAAATTAAAGTTACTAATTAAGTTTGCTTACATGTACAACCAAACTGTTAATATATTTGCTCTATGAATACCTGTGGTTCCAAAGATCTCTATTAACTGCACTTAGTTATAAAACTTCATGGTGGTTGACGCGGTTTGTAATCAAACAAACCTTCCTTAAAGTTAAATTTAGTTTTCAGCTGCATTTGTTACAGATAAGCAGCCATAGTCCGTTAGCATATGCATATATATTGTCGGAGAAACCACGCACTCGAACCCAACCCCGCAACACATCTGGACGCCATCTTCCAATAAAACCTAAGGGACTATGGCTGTTTATCTGCAAAAATTGCTATTAGAAGCCAGATTTAGCTTTAAGGAGGGTTTCGCTAGCTTCGAACTATGACAACGACCATTAAGTTTTAACATTTAACGGTTCTCCGAGTGAGTAGCGCCATTTTTAAAAAAAATCTGAACCACTGGTATTAATAGTGCAAATATGGTTACGTTTGGATGTACATATAAGCAAACGTAATTAGCAATGGAATGTTTACAGTTTGGTTTTACATGTAAGAAAACTTAATTAGCAATTATCATTTAAAGGAATTTTAATTTTCTTTCTATTACGAGCCTCGCATATTCATAACTGACGTGATTGAGAGTGCTTCAGAGTTTCAAAGAAGATATCAAGAGTAGATTAATAGAGAAACGAGAAAGAAACAACATGGAAGAGAAATGGGCATTCTTGTAGGAAGAAATGACTAGAGTAGCAGAAGAAAAAATAGGAAAAATATCTCACACCAATAATAAAGCATGAATAAGACACGAAATAATAAAAATGGTTGGTGTAAGGCATAAATATAAAACCGCGAGACATGCAACTGGTAAAGAACAGTACAGACGTTTGAAGAGTGATATAGATAGGAAGTGAAAATCAGAAAAAGAGGCTTGGCTACAAGAGAAATGCAAAGTGGTTGAGTATTTCATGGTGAAAGGCAAAATAGACGAAGCTTATAAGAAAATCAAATAAACATTCGGCGGGAGGAAAAATAGTAGGAAGAACATCAGGAGAGCGGATGGGTAGTTAATTCAGGATAAGAAAGAAAAATCAGAATATCTAGAAGAGCTGTATCTTGCTGGACACTAATACAAGAAGAACAGGAGGTGGATAATGACGATTTGAGGGACAAAATTTTAAGGTCAAGAGTTTGAAAGGGCGCTAACAAATCTGAGCAATTTTAAAGCGCCAGGAATTGATAACATCCCAGTAGTCTTGATAAGATCATTGGGCAAAAAAGCAATTTCTTGGCTGTTGAGAATAGTTTGCGAAATCTATGAAACAGGAAGCATACCAGAAGATTTTAGTAAAAAACTGATTATCCCATACCGAGGACGACTGGGGCTGATAGATACGAACAGCACAGGACAATTATTTTAGTATCCCATGTCTGCAACGTATTAATGAAAATAGTATATATGAGGATGGAACGTCAAATAGAATATAAGATCAGTTTAGTTTTAGGAAGAACGTAGGGACAAGAAAATCAATATTGAGTTTGCGACTAATTTTTGATGACAGTATAAAAAACAGGTCTACGTTTATGGAATCTGTAGATTTAAACAATGCGTTTGATAATGTGAAGTGGAACACACTAGTAAGGATTCAGAATCAGATGAATAACCAGAACAGTCTCATAAAATGTCGTTATTGTATGTACAACATTTAAAGAAGCTTTCGACCTTTTTTTGTATTCATCTTAGCTGAAAGCAGCATACAATAGTAAATGACTTATATACAAACATATATTCTCATAAATACATTTACATATATATTAATAAATTAGCATAGTATACCTTAACTGCAGAGTTGTCGCCATACAGCATTGCCAACCTTCTCGATACTTCGATACCGATATGTACCATATATTGATATTAAACTTATATCTGTAATTTATGTTTAAGGAAATTAATGACTTCCACATATTGCGTTTCTATTTCGGAACCTTCATTTTTGCTGTTTACTACGTTATTTCTATTAAATTGCTTCAACAATTCTGAGTTGAATTTTTACATTATTCTTGTGCAGAATGCTAATGTCATCAAATCTAAACATATGGTTTGTCGTTTTTGTATGGGCCGACAAGCCCGTATTTGTCTTAGTTTTAAGCTTGGTGGTGATATACTCTGGTCTTGAGGCTAGTTGTTGTGAAGCCTTACAAGGAATCTTATAAACTACGTTGATCAACATGACTATTAAAGAGCACTGGAATAAAATATCGAGAAAAGAGGCTTATGCATAACCTCTACAGAAGACAGCAGTAATTAGAATAGAAGATCAAGAAAAGAAAGCCGTAATCAAGAAAGGAGTAAGACAAGAATTCAGTCTGTCGCCCATGAGATTTAAAACGGAATATGGAGAAGGAATCATACTGAAAGGAGAAGAAATAAAAACCCTACGCTTTGTCTTTGATTTTGTAATATTAGGAGAAACAAAAGAAGACTTGGAAACCATAATAAATGTCATGAACGTGGTTCTGGAGAAAGATTTCAATATGAGCATTATTAGAGGGAAACCCAAGGTAATGGAGTGTAGTATGTAAAACAGTGAAATGACAAATGATAATATAATATTGGAAAGGGATATTTTGACGGAAGTTAAGGAATTCTGCTACTTGGGAAACGTAATAACTAGGGATGGTAGAAGTATAGCAGGCATAAAGAGTAGGATAGCACAGGCAAGGAAGGCTTTCGCAAAAAAAGAGGAAGTTACTTACGGGTAATACATGTGTGAATATTAGGAAATCGTTTCTAAAAATGTTCGAATGGTGTGTGGCGTTATATGGGCGCGAAACGTGGACGATAGAAGTTGCAGGAAGGAAAAGAATTGAAGCCTTCGAAATGTGGTGCTATCGGAGAATACTGAAAAAGCAGATGGGTGGATAGAGTAGCTAACGAGGAAGTAGGGGAAACCGAACACTATGGAGGACGATGACCAAGAGAAGGGATAGATTAATAGGCCACGATTTAAGGCTTGAGGGTGTTGTAACATTAGCATTAGAGGGAAGTGTGTGGGGTAAGAACAGAAGAGCGAGAATAACGATGGAACACGCTAAGGAGATTAGGGATGATGTGGGATGTGCTAGTTATAGGTTGCATGGACGGTTGCATCAGTCCAGTCTATTATCACCTGCATGTACCTCAACTAAAATGCACACATTCACAAGAAAAGCATGAAATTTACCTACATTTTCGGAGAAACCACGCTCTTGCACCCAACCCGCAACACTTCCGGACGCCATGAAGTATATATGTATATATATTTAATTTATTTTCCGCTTGCTTTACACACTATTATAATAGGTAATAAAAGATTCTCGGTTAATCAACTGAGTGAAGTCAGCATTTGAGCTCTTCGTTTCGGCAAAATTCATGTCAAGCGCAAAGTGTATGTATACGTTATTTGATAGCTATAAAACCTTTAGTAAGAAATCGAATAACAGTGCAAAGTTCAACAATAAGGCTGAAAGGGAAGCGATTCGTTTATTTTGTTCAAATTTCTATCATTTTAACATTCTAAACAGAATTGTTTGATCTGATGTAAAGCATCTTATGCATCAGTCTAGATAATTTTTACTCTTTGCCAATCATTCTAATGTTTATTTAAATATATATAATTTTGTATGTTATATTTTGAGCTACTGAATGAACGTTGCCTTTTCCATACCCTCCCCTACAGGACACACCACCACTGACTACTTCGCACCAAATTCTCGTCGTATATATTTTTTTCGCTATGGGTCTGTAATTTCGAGAATTTTCATCGTGGTTTTTAACTCCTGTTAAATTAATCAATTACTCTTTGAGTTCTCTATGTTTTGCCATCTATTTTAGTTTAATACAGGAAAATTATGTTTTGATATTTAAATTTATTGGTAGTTAGTTTGTATGATTATTATTACCATACTTCAAAGCAATTTAATGATTACTTTCAACTAATGAAGGCTTAGTAATGGTCGTGAAACAATTACTCTACTCTCGTTTCCAAACTCAGATACTGACTTTACACAGCTTTTTCATCGCCTTTTCATCACCTTTACAAACAAAATACAAAAATGGCGAAAAGTAAAATTTTCGTGACCTACTCAATTTATTCTACAAAACAATTATAAAATTATATATACATATGTGAATATAAACAAATATAATTAGTATTTTATAGGTCTTACAATTAAAATATTATATTTTTTGTCGCTGCTCGTGCGTCTGGGGCCGACATGATGGAAAACAAGATCACGAAACCTACATTCGTGTAACTATTTATTTTTATAAATCAAATTAATCTATTTCTGACTTTCGCCATTCTTTGTAATTTGTTTGTCATATTGAGTCAGAACTTTTTTGGTTAACAGGATACATGAGGATGACTCTGAAACAGGGAAATCTCCTTAAATAGCATAGGAAGTGAATTGAAAAGGAGGGATGTGTAAGGTAGAGGAAGGTAGCCAATGGTTGACTGGGATATAGTTTAAGGATCCTATCCTGCACCATTTTGTTTGGGCTACTATTCTCACGCCCTATTGAATTTGCTGTGGGGTTGCAGCATGCCTCCACCAGTTTTAGGAGGAAGTTGGCCGACTGATTCAATGGGTCAGCCAAGGTCTTCAACCCCATTACATATACACCTCCTAAAATAAAAAGAGACATTATCAGTGTTTAGGTTAAGCACAATAAAGGGACCTAACCGTTCACCGACATAATTCGTACTTCTTCAATCTACCCAATTAAACATTAACTGAACAGGACGAAACTTTTGCTGACACTGTACCTCGCGTCAAAAAAAATCTTGTCTGATACAAATTGTTGCTTCGATCTGACAGAGACTGTCACGAGGTGTCTGAAACAAACCCAACCTCATTATACCTATCACGTTGGAGCGTGACGAAGAACAAAAGACAAATGCTCGACATTTTAGGGTACGTCCAATTAACATTATAATATTTCTTACTATTTACTTAATGGATGAAATTTTTTTTTCATTTTCGAGGATGAAAACAAAAAATTCTAATTTCTTTTGAGTTCGACTGATGGAAAGATTCAAGAAATAAAGGCACTAATTTTCGTAAGAATTTAATTCTTGCAGAGAGAGCGCTAATTTATATGTAACAGTTATTATATACATTAAGGATGCTCAATAGTTCAATTTATCTGATATCTTTCTAAATAAATGAATAAGCAGTCAATTAAAAATTAAATTTAATAATAAAAAATTAGTACAACATGATGTTGCATTATTTTCATTGGAACCTCTTCCCAGTTCCTAGGTGGATTAATAAATTATTATCATATAATCTGTTAGAATTGAGAGTGAGCTGAACGCATGAACATTGCGACTGAAGGTATAATGCTGGTAACTCCAGTGAAGGAAAATTATTATTCCACGTTGCTATCTTCACAACTGGAGGAAAGGAGAGAAACATTTTTCGATATTCATGGAGAACTATTTGAATTTAAGGAAGATGGCATGACCCTTGTCAAGCAAGATGCATTGATTACTTTAATTACAACTATGGCAGCGTACAATGTTATTATTGCTATATTGGGTGTATTTCTCATCAAATTCACTGAAAAATACATGATTTTATATAAAATTCTTATAAATGAAACAACCCGTTTTTAAAAACAATGGGACATTATTTATTTTAATGTCGACCAACATAAAAATTTATCAATATTAGAATTCAGTCAGGAGCTTTCGGTAATTTAATCATAGTTATTCGTTGATTTGATTTATTATATTTATTTTCCTTTGTAATAGAAGGTTAAGGTACCGCATGATGATGTCTGTATTTGAAGATAATAATGATAATAAAATGAAAATTCGCAAGGGTAGTCTGCTGGGAGCATGAGCAGTGCTGTTTCACTCGTCACAAATGGAACAAACATAATTCCATCTTGAATCATCCAACAAGCTGAAACATGTCTCAAGTTCTCTGGTTGTCAGAAGATCGTCTCCAACTGTTAAACAATATTAACTAATGTTTGGAAAGAATAAATTTTCCTCAAGTAACTATTGGCGACGTGAAGGTAAAAATATTATTCCCTCACTACGATGATAACAGCCGTGAGAAAAATCAAACACTGAGTGCAATTGTTCAAACATCACTCGCCATTGACCTAAAAAACTTCTAAGGAAGGTCTCAGACGCATACTCTATAAATTTCGAAATTCTAATACACCTTTTCCCGGAACGATTCAGAAGACCATCAAACCAAGGACCCTGGTTTTTCCAAATAACTTTGTTCTCAGAACTCGGTGACATGTGGTCGTCACTTAGCCTCGGAAACTTGCATCACTGATGGTGAAATGTGTACTGTACGTCGCAACAGTTACTCTTCGTAATTTTTATATCAACTATTTCCTTAGAAGAATATGATTTAAAATATTCTCCGTATCTTCAGCGATCTGAAAAACCGTTAATAATAATTAAATTATAGGTCGCAGGTTAGAATAACTATTAAAAAATATCGAAGGTAGTCTTTTCTTTGTGTGTCGTAATAAGTAAATGTAATTTAGTAAATAATTACTAGATATTTTTATTTCTACAGAACAGATATTTATTTTACGTTTTTTGTGACTGTAATGAACGCGTTAAATGAGAAAATAATTAAATTATAATAACGCAAGCAATTTATTCTAGGTCTATGCAATTCAAATGAGATGTATTTAGGTGTAACAGGAGTAAAAGTACGGGCTTAAAGAGTGATAAATGGGGTATATACAATATTTTTCCAGCTGTCATTTATTTCAGAGACGCTTCGTTAAAGCCCAATCCGAGGAAATAAAACTGAGAAATATAATTGTAAAAGAGCGCCTCCTGCATCACCGCTGCCATCAGACAAATAGATGCATGGTCCAACTGAAGCGTATTCGACAGTGCCACACAAATTGTTGACAGAAAATGTCTCTTGAAAGTTTTTCGAGTGTGTGAGACACGGGTATTGTGGTAGCCCAGGTCTCATCAAAAACTAAATCAAACTCTGAGATTCCGGTTTATTTCTCTGTTGCTGGAGAAACAATTAATAGAATAGTGTCTGGCGAGTATCATCTTAGGTGTGCTTTTCTAATTTTTTTCTCAGGTCTGTTCTCAAATTCCGCTGCGTGTTAGGCAAAAATGTAAACAGGGGAAAATTTTTGTATTGACCCAGTACCCTAAAGTCTCGTGCATTTTTTGTCTTCATCTAACAGCATATAAAAATAAGTAAGAACTTCTGTTTCATCGTCACGCTCGTTCACCTGTGACTGTACAAAACGCTGTCTACAGCACATAACATATGACGAATAGTCGTACGCATCTGCGTAACAGAATTATAAAAGAAACCGCAAGAGGCAATAATAATAATTTACACAATATTTTCATTTAAGCACAGTGCGGAGATAAGTCCACATTATTGCGAAACAAATGGATATATTCATTAAAGTACACATTGTTCACCGTTTACGGTTTACGAGAGGTTACTTTTATGGACGTATTGAACGCTTGTTGCATTATTGTCTATTACCATATAAACACAGAAATTAATCACTGCTTTTCTTAAGTCACCGAGCAACTTGAATGGGGATAACTATAAAGAAATGAATTTTCAATTAAGCGAAGAGATGAAAAAGACAACTTTATTACCAAACAAATTGAAAAAATTATTAAATGACATATTGTTCACAGTTTATGAGAGGTTTATTTCATAAACGTTAAAAACACGTGTCTCATAGTTTTCTAATACCGTATTAAAGTGCAATTTAATCTCAGCAAGGTTAGCGTTTTTAGTAACACAGATTCACTTTAATGATGTTACTTGTTGCCTCGGATCTCTACCGTATTTTTAGACTTCTGATGTAATTGTTTGTTGTGTTTTAACATTGTTAAGGTAAGTTTTTGTTACCATATATTTTTTTTAAAAATCTGTCTCAATTTCACCGCCCTAGGGTTAATTTTCTGCACATTTTCCTCTACAGAGAGAAAAAAACCTGGAGAAGGCATAAAAACATGCCGGAACGTTGTTACGAGTAACTTTATATAACAAGTATGTACAAGGTCATCATTTTGTTTAATTATATACAACAGGCGTTGTTAAAACTTTTTAATGAGAACAATTATGGGGAAATCAATATGTTTTAATAATTGTCGATAAATATTCAAGTAGCTGACTGCTAATCACACTTATGAATAAATAATTTGTTTGAGCATAATTTGGGTCAATTGAATTGAAGTTTCCGTTGTTCACGTAGCTACAGTTACCTCATTATTGTAACTGTCAGATTTTATGCCTCTCAGATCACTTTATCAGAACATTATTACGAGTCATATCAGTTAAATCCTCCAAGTGGTATTAACAGCTTTGGTCAATGATATATGCTATCTTTATTTCCAAAGAGTAGTAGTTAACTGAATTAATAAATATTGTATATGCATAATGTAAATGGAGAATTTATTTTTATTAAAGTTGAATCTATTTGGCATTCGATTCGAAGTATATTTTATATAATCTTGAAAGTTTTCCTTGTCTTCTCTTTTTAATTTATTGTAGACGTCTTATCGTTAGTAGATGCCAAGGTTTAGGTTGTAGATCATTGAGTCAGAAGTGAAAAACCTGGTTTTTTATTTATTGAGAAAAGGTGAACGTACAATATCATTTTAACTATTCGGATTCTTCGTGATTTAGTTTTACTTTAATTTTATGAATATCGCTATGGCACTTGCATTGAAGAATTTTTAATAAGTAATGGATATGTTCCCGTCGAATCTATTAGAATTGAGATCTTTTCATCTTCTGGTTTGGATCTATTTGAGCTGTATTTTTTATTATTGTTCTTGGCTACGGAGCCACGTGCACTTGCCTAATACACATGTTAAGTCTAAAAACGTTAAAATATTTCCCAAATTTGACTTTATCATTCCTGAGCAAGTAGTCTGACCGCGCCGGGTATGATTGAAGTGGAAGATTAAGGACTTATTGGCTCCCAATAACTGAATATTTGAGTAAAAATCTTCTCGGGCTTCGAATCGAGTAACATCGTAATCTTCAGGTGAAGACGATGGAGAGGACAGCCAACAAGATTTTACTCATACTCTACACAAAGGAAATCTACGCTCTATCATCAGCTTGTATATCATTGCAAGATAATATTATTTTAATTTCTGTTCATCTATATATTCAATACTACTAATGTAATTAGTGAAATGTGGTAATATAGGAAAATAATAATAATAAATTGGACTTACCCAAAATAATTGGGCCTACAAACTTTCAACATCACGTTTCGCAGTCTTTAGGTACGCCTTGCAGCAGCTTTCCATCCAGGAATGTCCTGTAATCCTCTCCTACAGCTAGCAGATCCTCGTCTCGATGTATTTACTGGCCACGTGCTACTAGACTCACATCTTTCCTTATGACCACTCCTTCCAGGGCCAACTCTCCCATCTCACATCACCGTCCCGTCTGCTCTCCCAGGTCGAACTCGTCTTCTTTCTAAATTCTCGCCCTGACCTTCTATCGAGTCTCGGTCACCCGACCCCAAAACTGGCCAATCAGAACATCGCTCCAGTGGAGACTTTTCTAGTAAATTCCTACGCCACCGGATTTCCCGTGCGGGACTTCACACACGCCCCTGGAATTCCCCTGCAGGATTTCATACACGCCCCGGGAATTCTCCGCGGGACTTAACACACTTTTAGACAATTTGAGTCTTCATTGTTGGTGGCCTCTATTGTCGTCGCCCAAAACGTTCTTCATTGTAGACCCTACTTCACTTCACTTCACTTTACTCAGAATTTTTCCCGATTCCCTTCACTTGACAACATTAAATAAATTATTTATATACTATTTGCACCTTACAATTAAAATATATAACAAAATCAGCAGGCACCTGCGTTTTTACATTACATTGTCCCCGATGATCAATTTTTTTAAAACATTTGCATTGCAAACAAAATTTTTTGAGAAATTTATCTCCATATTATATCCGCAAGACCCCTTGCTCATTCTGCACAATCTTTTTGTGCCCCAAGAAATTTTATATTATTCTAAATAGACTGAGAACGTTTTACACCTAACCTTTAAAATAATCTTTCCTATTGATTTAGATTCATAATATTTATTAGCTATACTGACAACAGCTAAAAATTGAAGAGAATTTAAAATTAACACGTGGTTGACATAAAATTACACATATTTTCCTCGTGGTCACCCAATTGATAAAAAAATCATGACATGAATTTTAAATGATTTAAATTTACCCGTTCACAGGAACGAAACTTTCAATTTGGCAGAATTGAGAAACTTTGCATCTCAGTTCAGTATTCACATGCCATCATATGTGTTTAAGTCGTCAGACTTTTATCATTTTGCCTATCTTTCTTAAATTTTTATCTGTACTGTTTCTGTGCCAATCACTATAAATCCATATTTAATACTAGGTCAGAATAATAAGCAAATTAAGTCACCCTGTGCCTTTTCCGTAATTCGTGTGGTGTTCTTCCACACAAAAATATCTGTATCACAACATCAATACTCAAAATGCAGAGTGATTCCCATCTGCTCTGGGATAATCACCATATCTCCTTTCATCAATATCTCATGGCCTTACAACTGCCACCAACGACTTTCAACTAAAATAAACGGCTCAACGTGGCCTTCCGTCTGACCAAGACAACTTTTATAATAAACACTCTCTTCCATTCTATGGCCGGGCTAACACAGAATAAAGCAACATCCATTACCCCTTAGCACTTCTTGACGACGAAACACGATCAAATAATTTGGCTCCATGTTTCATTCCTTTAACATTCTATTTATAATTCCAAAATACTACTAAAACCTGAGTAGAAATCATTTCTTGAATAATGCTGCTAATTATCCAAAAATAAGAAAAAACAATAAAACGGCTTGGTATAGCGCCCATACAATATTTATTTAACTAGTAATACAATTAATCTAAGTAAACAAACCCCTGATAGAAGAAAATAGATAAAAAAAACATATGACGCCTTATTTCTGCGCAATAGTTTCTTAATCCATAACTTCCCAATAAACAAGTCTTAAATTTCTACCCAGTAAACTATCCCTATCTTCACATTAAATCAAATCCTGTCTCTTTATCATAATCATCATTGAGTCAACACTTTGCTCAAGAAATTCCTTCAAGATTCTCCCCATGTTATTTCTCTATCAGATCTGACAATTCACAATATTTAAAATCCAAGGTACCAGCTGGTCTATTTCAGTGACACATTCTCATCTAACATTTTTTTTAAAACGACGATTTTAATACACTGCTGTGACTCCCTTTCTATTTGGACCAATAACCAACTAATCTTATCTCGTGGACTTATTTATGACTGAAAATACTATTCCATACTTATAATTCGACGAATCCTTCACTTCACGACGATTTACACTTACTATTCTTCATTATAATACCACGACTGATTCATTTAATTCTTTATATCCTTCCACAACACTATGAGGTCCCACTGCTATTTTACACCAAATTTCAGTACCATAAATAAAAACACCTTCCAAATCACAGCTGACATTTCCCAACTTCACTTCAAAACCACATTCCTTCTATAATCTCACACTAATTCATCTCTAATTTCTTCCAAACAGACCGAATTATTCTTATTTCATCCCACAATAAAATCCACTTTAATTATCTACTTTCCACACCCCAACAACCACATAAACCCACAAAAATCGAAAAATACTCCTTGTGCAGAAACAAAATGACAGAACAAGACAATGACCAGTAAAACAGCTGATTCTCAAAACTAACCTAAAATTATATCACAGTATCTCAAATCATCACCAAAAATCTATTACATAACAGAAAAAAATCACCCGTGGCAAAATATAACTGAACTGTCTATAATTACCCATCATCCTAACTTGATCCAATTACAAAATAAAAAATCACCTAACTATAAGATAGCATATAGGATGGATGTAAGAAATAAATCACTGAAATGGAAGAAAATGCTTTATAATTGGAGTCTCCATAAATTTCAATTATGAAATCATTAAAGGGTAATGATTCTCCTAGAGTTACTTTTTACTATCAACCTAACATATCACCTGATATAGTAATAGACCCCTGCCATCATCACAATTTTTATGTACCCCATATATTCCAGTGCTATTATTTTCCTCTATCCCCAACAATGGATGCCCAAATTCTCTATGCGGCCTAATATTCCATTGATATATAAACAGATTCTTCCCAAACCATTTAATTACTTCACCACATGAATGAATCCTCAATCCTTTAATTGACAAGTTCGCTACATAATTTATACTATTATCATAGTTGCCATATGTTTTCCATACTCCATAGTAAAATGATCCTGCTTTCTCCCTTTACACTGTTTTCTTAACATTCCTTCATACATTTCATCTGCATAAGGATCGAACCTATTCCGTTTAAATTTAATAAACTTTATATCTATTCTTACACTAATGTGACCCAAACTAAGTCTTCTTCTCCCATTTCCCAATGGAGCTTCTTTCTTCAACTCTGCTAAGTTCACAATTTTCTTCTCCACATTGTAACTATACAACTTTCCTGTCTCTAAAACTTCAGCTATCTCTATTTCCAGCTGTTTCCTAACATATCCCTGCATGTCATTATCAATAGCCACAGGATTCTCTCCTCTCTCAATTATTTTCCATGACTGTTTAAGAACCATTTCCCCTTGACTATTATCAACAAATAAATTACATTTTACTTCTAACTTATCTATTTCTCCTACCTGCACATTAATATTAATATTTTTATCATCACATGTTTTCTCAGATCCCTCGTTGACTCTTTTCTTCCTCCACTACTGTCGCTACCTCCTCAATATTCTTATTTATTGAACCCTCTACTTCCTGTATATGATTTTCCATACCCTTTGTACCTCTTTTACCTTTGTGTCTACCGTTTCACAAACATCCCTTTCTAAGCTGAAAAGTAATTAAATGAATAAGTATAATTAAATATACGATGTTTCTATCACTATCGGCGGTCCTCTCACGGTATTTTGATGATATTATAGTGACAATGATGTTTCTGACAAAACTTAATATATAAAAATAAATTCTTCGTATTAATAAATGTTGTCGTAACATATGAATTCCACTAGGAATATATGAGGAATCCTGACAGCACTGTCTACGTTTGTTGCCGCTTATATTTATGAAGGACAGAGAATATTTTGTCAAACAAAAAATAAGTTAACATTTGTAGAATCCCAATTATTTCTTAACTTGGAACACTTCTCGGATGATATTAATCGATTCTCTGGATTAAAATGTATTCATACTCATTCTGAGTTCCGTCATACACCAGTTATACATTATGAATCCATCTTTATAAAGTGAGCCAGTGTAACTGACGTATGACGCTACTCAGATTTTAATCCGCAGAATCAATTAGTATCATCTGACTATAGATTGGAAGCTCCTGTATATTCTAATTTTATAAATAATTTTGAGCGTACATATGTGAAATTGTTTTTTTGTATTAATTGCATCACATTCAACAAGTGCGCGTTTCTGTGCCGCACATTGATATGGATTTGTTTATTGCTAAAATACAAACACAAGCAAATTTTGGACTACAGGAACATAGATTTAATCCTGGGAATAAATGATCGAATTTTTTTAGAAAATTTCTACACAATCGAAAAGAAGTCTACGTAAGTTATTTATTTTTTAGTTTTAAAGTGTCTTTTTTTATTGGAAAGAATAATATTGATAAATGAACACACCAATACTATAATTTATAAAATTCTATTTTGTCACTGTACTTATCCTCCAGCACGAAATAATAGTGAATTCCACTAGGAAAATGAGATGAAGTAAACTGGATCAAAACAACTTATGACTCGCACTCAACTCTCTCTAAATCTCATAGGTTTTGTAAGGAAGTTAATCCAGACCCCAACTGAAAGTGTGAAAATATTAAGCCCCATTGTACATTGGTTCAGAATTTTGAAGATCATCTTCAATGGTCAGGCTGTCACCTCGATAACTCGTGCGCGCCGTTGCAGAGGTTAATTTTTATACCTTGTGAAATCAGTTTTACTGGCGATAATTTGGCTTATCGATACAACTTCTAGCCCAGAATGTATTGGTATGATCAATATAGTATTGCAGCTGGTCGTTCTGATATCTGTTCAAGCCAAAGAAGCCACAAAAATTTGTCGCGGCATATTTTGACTTCATTTTGACGCCAAATACTCAGCAGCAAAAGATCTATACGCAACATAATTTGTTAATGTTTAGTTAAAAAATTCTTGTCTCAATACCACAATTTCGAGTACTGTGGCTAAAATACGAGATAGCCTGTCACTTCTGCCGTTTTTAACGACGAAAGAGAACTAAAGATATTTATTTTCTTCTAGTTCCATGTTTGAAATAAAGTGAAATCTTATAATAATGAAAATCCAGCAGTCTGCCTAGTTCCAACTATCAACAATGGTTCGTCAACAATGACCCAAGTCGCTTCCCATGTGTACGCTGCTGCCTATGGCCGGCTGCCGCGCTTCTGTCGCGTGACCATCTGTACCAGGCCTCGAATCTTCGGCGCAATTGTCGCGTGGAGTCGAGGAGATAAGAATGTTTCTACGGCGTTGTCAAACCGTTTTAAAGCTGAAAATAAATAAATTAAATTAGGACAAAACTAAACAATTTAAAGACATAAATAATTACAGATTTAATTTTCTTAGACGATCGGCATTTCTATTTATTCCGCACACTTTTTATATCGTAAAAATAAGCATTTTTTAAATACGTGATTATAGAGCGCAGCACTGTCGGAAGTGTGACAACGTTCATCCTTTCCCTTGACCTTTTGACAGAGGTCATTCGAAAGACAAATTTCTAGGACTTCGTTCGAGTGACTTGTGGTGAACGGATGTGTATCTCGGTGTCCGAATGAAATTTGGGACTTTGTACATTGTATTAATGGTCAGCGCCTTTACGCTGAGATCGATTTTGACCAGATTTCTTTTAAATTACTACGAGGCGGCCCTAATCTCTGTCTGGGTGTTCATCCATCGATTCCGTGGAATGCGGCCGGCGGCTTGACGATTCCTTGGTTCTGACCTGGCCAATTGGTCTACCGTCGCTGTGTTGTGATTCTGACACCGCGGACCAGGGCTGCTGTTTCGACGACATTATCAAGGTGAAGTCGTGTATATGTTGTTGTATCATTATTTAGACACTCGAAGACTTTGAAATCAAATGACAAATCATTGCTTTTATTGAACTAAATTCGATGATAAAACAAAATTTAATTTGTATTTGCGTGCCCATTTTGAGCACGAAACATAATGAAGTATTTGGAGAATTCAGTAAATGTAAAAATATTGTTGCTGTATATATGTGTTGAAATAAAATGGTAAAACGGAGGATTTATAAGATATTACTGATAATCTTTCTGTGAATGAAACTCAATTCAGTGTTTTCAGATTTACAAACTTTTTGTCTTACAAGCAACGGATGAGAAAGAGGAACCGGAGTGGAGATCCTATCCGCCTTGTGTTTAACGCTCTGTAAATTTTGTGATTTTATTCAAATTAATGTATATTGTTACTTATGTATCGTACTTCATTTGAGATTCATCATAAGTATAATCCCTCGTAAATTGTATATTCATCTAATTGTAATGTCTGTGTGTCAATTACGTTTAGTAAATATTGCTTGATTTATCCCTGTTGCATTCCTTATACTGCCTTCCCTGAAATCAATGCTCCTTCCACTCGAATATTCGACCGCAAGAACCCCGAACACAAAACTGCTCTACCGACGGAAATAGACGGGTAGGTTATAGTAATTACTGCCATTCATACAAATTCAAGACTCAATGAAGCACGAGCAAGAGTTCAGCTGCTGAACTCAATCCAGATACCAACATCTAGTTCAGCAGTCGTTGCCAGCGACTTAGCGAGGCATGGGACGGTTATTTACTGCCTGTGTCAAAATGATCTATGGAGGAGAAATTATGAATGCCAAGAAGATAGACTTGGATTTGAGGAGCCATTTAAAAACTGAAAGGTGCGATAGACAGCTTTCGTAACACTTTAATATACAATTCCTCCAGCAGTTTACATTCGTGTTCTTCAAACTAGCAGCTCCGCAAATTAACCTTAATCTTGCCAAACGCTTATGGCGATTGTTGCAAATGTGCGAACTTCTGTAATTCGTTTATCCATCTTATAATGAAAAATGAATTTTATGACATTTAAAAGCAGCAATATTTAGTGGCGTCGATGTTAGGGAAATCACGTAGTTTAGTACAAAACTTGGTGCCAAATTTCAAACAGCATGGACCTCATAAATGGCACGTATGACAATTCACGGCTAATCGCGCAGTACCAAATAAAGAAATCACATAAAGTACTTACTGTTTCCAGGGCATCTACGTCAGACATTATAAATATTATGATTGAAGAAAAGACAAATTATAACGCCACCAGAGCATAGATGTTTGTGTTCCATTAGACGATTTGCTGATCAGGCACCTTGTTGTCGAGAATGTCGCTCTCGCACAAGCTGTGACTGGAAAACCTAGGAGGCAGGTAATTCTCTACTGCGCAGCCAAGAAATTCACACATCTAGTGCGTTTCAAAGGGAAACATCGAATGCATTGGTCGGGGAATATGCGCACAATCTACAAGTGTCTAAACGCTTCGAAATAGTACATAAGCTGAATATGCTCATTAACAGTCTTCGACCAGGTCATCCACAGAAAAGTGTCCAGTTAGGATAAAAGGAATTAGGTGAGGAAAATCCCACAGTACAATGCTTCACGTTCTCTGTCCGATCCTCCTCACTACCAAAACGTGTATGTAATTGCAATTAGGACTAAAAAGTTGATTACAGTAACTGATTTACATTATGTCGAAAGCTGGATATCAGTCCGAAACACTGCAGCGGGCAGGCTATTCCAGTTATTAATGTTTTTTTTTCAGGAAAGGATATTTACCAATATCTGTTCTCTGTAGCCTGGTATTAATTTGATACGCGTGGTCTGATTATTCAAATAATTCGTATCCCTTAGCCAAACATGAATGTCCTCCCATGCTTTGTTTCCCACGAACGTTTTGTGTAATGCAAACAGCCTATCTTTCTGTCTTCCTTTTCTAAGCTTTCCAACCCTAAGCTATAACTTTTTCATAACCGTGTTGAGGTCGCCATCTAATAAATTCTGCTGCTTTCTTTTGCGTCCTTTCTAGGGCTTCGATCTACATTTTCTGTAAGGATCCCAACAGATGGCTCCATATTCCATTTGAGGTCGAAGTAACGTTTTGTATGCCAGTTCTTTTGCATTTACACGACTCTTTTTCAAAATCCTAGAAATAAAGTATAGCGATTTCCACGCTTATCGCGTGGCTTGATTTACTTCTGTCCCACCGAAGGCTGAACAGCCAACATTATCTAATTGAATTCCCAAATATTTACCACTTACGTCTTGATGTACTCTGTCTCCATCTATTACATACGCAAGTTGTATTTCAGTCCTCCGTCTGCTAAAAACAATTGATTTACTTTTTTTGCTGTTAGTTTCCATTTCGTATACTTTCTAACCAATTTGGATTCAATGCGAAAAGAGCTACGGTTTAGATTTGGATCATTCAATTGTAAGGTTTCATTTGATTTTCTAAAATCCGATATAAGCTACGAGTTTAATAATTCTGTCTTGTGTTTATCTTCTAGGAATAGCACGTTATTTTCTTTCTGTGGTAAATAACTCTGTGTGCTACCCCTTAGTCTTCGAACATAGTTATAAAACTCCCCCCAACTACGCCCACCTTCTGATAACAGTTTTGATAGAAAATCGTCATGCGCTTTCTTTTTCTCTGTTTGTAAGATGTTAGCTAGGGTGGGAAAGTAGTTCAAATTTGACGCACTAGACTTTCTCTTATTATAAGCATTTCTCACTCACTTTTTCAGCCGGATTATATTTCTAGTATAATATTCTGGATCCCCGTTTCTTTTAATTGCTTTGCGCGGAACAAAACGTTCCATTTCCTCGTTTATTATGTTTTTAAAATACACCCATATTTCCCCCATAGTTCATGAAATTATCAATCTGTGCTTCTAGAAATAATCTCAACTCATTAACGTTCGCCTTACGAAACTGCCAACTGGTGACCCCGTCCAGCCGGAGGTAGATTTTACCTGGACTTGTATCTCCAACAAAACGCTTTTATGGTCATAAATTCCCAAACAACAGATTTCACTAGCCGTAAGAGGAAGACATCCAAAATATTTAAGTTCCGTGTTCCAGTTTCAACTGCCTAAGTGAAGCCATTTCCCATACCAAGCAATTTACTAAATTATGCTTCTCTGAACTTCTAATTACACCTTGCCAATTTACATCGGGTAAGTTTAAGTCGCCTCCAGATATTAGATTTCCCCTAGATATATTGACACGAGTCTCCTCCTGCAGCTTCTGAAATAATAAGCAGTTTTCATCAGGTGCTCTATAACAACCAATTATCCTAGTATTTTCATAACTGCTCTTTATTTCTACTGATATCATTTCCACGTCTTTATTGGCCTCGTGTAATCTGCTTCGATTCCATCCTTTACTAATATTAATACCCGTCCACCTGTACTTTCCCGGTCCCTTCTAAAGATTTTAATATTCGCCATTAAGATTTCAGAATCATTTACCCTTTCGTCTAGCCACGTTTTAGTCCCTATAATAATATCAGCGTTATATGTGTCTTTACTGTTCCAAAATTCAACAGTCTTGTTTAGGATGCTTCTACATTTACCGTGCAAAAATCTTAACGGGCGTGTTCTCACCTGGTTCCTTCAATTATTTGAGTTATTTCCTGGAAGGTTAACACATAGTCAGTCGCTCTTCATCGTCGTTCTCACCGCCTGTGTGGCTGTCGTTCCTGTCCAGCCCGTTTTCGCCGATCTCGACGCCGCTCCCGTCGAAGCAACCCTTGAGAACAGGGCTCCTAACGCTGCTGCTCTACGTCTATTCAGATGAAGTCCATCCCTACAGAAATGTTTATCCCTCACCCACGAGTTTCCGTCCACAAACCTCACGTCCAAAGATACTGCCACACTTAATAAAGAATCATTAAGTGCTCCTATTTTGCGCCAATGGACTTCCTTCTACGCAGCGCTCCACTAATGACGATGTTGGCCCTCGGATATTGCTTCTTTACAGTCTCCATTAACGAACACTTTTCTTCCTTCACGCATTCCAAGTTTTTCCTTTTCACGTCATTCGTCCAAACGTACACTATTATATTGTTGACTTCATGATCTTGATATTTTCTTATTTCACGACCGAACTGTTCCGTTTTTATACCAGGAAAACACTACACGTTTAAGTCTTTCTTATAATAATCTACGTGTCTAACTATTGAATCACCGATCACCATACAATGATTTATATTTGATTGAGACTCAACTCGGCTGGTGGTATTCTTTTAGCATTTATTTTCATATTCTAACTGTTTAATTTTTCCCTCCGTCTCGGTCAACAATTCCTTCAGATTACTGACCTCCGTATCCATGGTAACTATCGCGTCATTTATGGCTACATTTCATTCGGTGCATATCTTGCAGCTTGCTTCATTTATTGACAACTAAAGTGAAACCATTTTTCACATAAACTGCAGATAAGTCCACTCCTCAAATTTTTCCTGTGCTACACTTTGCAGTCGACTCTCACAATACTCCTGGACGTGGAATTACTTCAATTCCTCCAATCACCAATAACAGGCTTATTATAAGAATAACAAACGAATTAATAGCTGTTAAATTCACTTTCCTTCCGGATCGTTGTACGAAACCTCCAACACATCGCTGCCCAGCTGCCGATCCTAGCCTGGTAAGCCCCAAGTTCGCAGTCCATCGCTTGCTAATCTCGTAACAAGGAAGGAGAACACGTCTGAACCGTACTAAATCTCCAACTCGAATCTGATGTATTTGTAAGCGGAAGAAATACTGGCTACATTTCACTAGTCACAACACGAAATATCGCGTATTACAGAATCTCATGCGTGCGTCGTACCCTTGTAGATTAATGTTCATAAATAAATTTTATTACTAACAGTTTAGTGAAGAGACTTGGAATCAGACTGTCCACGGTTCTAATCCAGTGGAGTTCAGATTGTAACCTGTCACGAAAGGCAAATCTTCGTCGAGGTACGCATCAGTATTTCTAATCAAACATTAACAAATCTTGTTTTACCAGAGGTTCCAAAAAGTCGATGGCTTTGAAGACTTGAAAATACCTAAGGGACTTCAGCTTGCTGATGACACGTTTTGAGTCACTGGATTTATCGAATTACTGTAATAAGTGAATTCGATCTTCAGGCTTTCCGTTAATTTAATACGGAAGCTGTGTGCACGGACGGCAGTGGAGTCCATTGGCACAGTATTATGTTAGTTCTATAATCCGGCGTATCCATGAGCAGGACAGAAATATGTTGTGATAGTGAAGGGTTGATGATGTGGGAGTGGTCCATGGCCAGACTTTGAGTTGTTCTGAAAACTCTCCGTAAGTGGGTGTAATTTGGCGAGGTGTAGAAAAAACTGGAGTACAGGTTGTAAAGGCAGATTGATGTGAAGGAGAGATCAGATTGATGTAACCGGCAAAGGCAGATGGACATAAGCAGTGAGACAGAGAGTACGTTGGAGACAGTCAAGTAGTGTTGAAGAGAGTAGATTTGTATGTAAGAAGTGGTGAGAGAGAAAAATGCACTTTTAAGAGAGGTGTGTGAATTGAGATACCACCACTTTGTTGAGATTTGGAGAGCCCTCTCACGCTCGCCTGAACAGTGGAGGAATCAGTCCGCGTACAGCTGTGTACGCGTACCTGGAGAAAGGGATACCGCCGGACGTGGACAAACATCTTCAACGGAAGGACCGAGAATTTCGAAAATTAAGCTCTCCCATCCCATTTTACTTCGTGTGGCTACAATGACCGGACAGCCGTTGAGCATTTTAATTCTTCATAAATTTGGTGAATTTTGTAATATTTTACTTAGTTTTATATTAGATAAAACGGTATGTAATTGTGTGTAGAAGTAATATTCAATGATTTCCGAACCATGGACTGAGTTTGGCTTGACTGGAAAATAATTTGTTGTTCCAAATTATATGTTGAATATTTGTCTTTTGTTTGATTATTCATAACACCCACCACCTAATTAATTATTTAAAGCCAGTATTTAAAGCGAGTCTTATGCTGGGCTCAATAACTCGAATATTTTCGCTCGACGCTTGCTTTGCCCCTCAGGATCACGCGGTAGTTTTTTGTTAATATATATATATATATATATATATATATTAATTCGGCGTTTGCAGTGGCTCCCGGGCCGGCATTCCAGTGAACGAATCCAAGTCAGCTGGTAAGCATTACACTACTTTCGGGCTACGCTTAATTCTTCTAGGTTCTCATGCCTAGTTACATTGACGGCGGAGGTAATATTTTACAAGTAAGCAGCCTCGAATAGATAGCTACTGGACGACCTCCTACAACAACACAACAGGGTGAAGCAAAGGAAGTTGCGGCCGGACATTGGACGGAGCAACACGGAAGCTTCTTTAGACCAGTAACGTTTACGTGCCTGGTGCATCGAAGTAGTTAGGACGACCTAGGTCGACCCTTGCGTTCCGAGCTTTCTGTCTTTGGCTGAGCAGTTTCAGAACAACAGCCTTTACTAAGGTTAATTTTGAGTTCTGCCCATACTTTTATTATCTTTTGTTGTGCTAAATCTGGTAATTAATATCTTTGTCTAAGCCATACGGCTGACAGCCTTCTATAAAGGCTCCTATTGATATTTAAAAGTTATTTAGTAAATACTTGTTTAATATATTTACCTTTCTGAAGTTTGTTATAGGATCAAGCATGGTGCCGGCAACCCGTTTGGGTGCCGCCGTCAAAACTGCGGGAAGTTCGGCGGCCAGATCTACCGCGTGGACCGGTTCCAGCTCCCGACAGGAATCCATTCGCCCCGCAGTCGCGGCAGACGGAGAATCCCCAGCCTCAGCGGTCGACGACTCCCGAGCTCCAGCTGCCGACGCGGACCACGCATCCCGACTCCGAAGCCGCAACGGACCCCTAGCAGCAGCGAGTACCAGATCGTCCTGAAGGTCGCGAGGCCGAAGCCGTGAGCAGGCTGCAAACCTCCGAGAGGTTTTACCGAAGGGCGCACGATTCTAGCATTGTGCTGGTCTCATCGCTAGGTCGATACGACCCTGATAAGAAGGTAAATAGGAACCGACCGTTGTCGATCTTCCTGTAACGAATAAACAATTCTATTCTTGTTCATTTAATTTATATTATTTATTACGTTTATAAGCCTCTTTACAGCTTGTAATTATTTATGTTAATATCTATTTCACGTAATGCCCGGACGTTGCGCATCTTACTTTGCAACAAGTCGAGCACGCAATTGTTTACTTCTGGTATGGTTTCAAAAAACTACCTAAGCCGTTAAAACCGTACGCGTTAATACTCTTCATCGAGAATCACATCTTCTACAGCAAGAGTCGACACCACAATGGACATCGCTGACGACTTCGAAAACGAACAACCCATCCCCTCGATTCATCCCAGCATCAATCACCGCCATACAATCATAAACGGAGCAAATCATCTAGAAGAGTACCAGTATAACTAACAAACCAGCATGTTCAACGCTCCTACCCACTTCTTCACCGAGCAAACAACCCATACCATGGACCAATCGGACGAAGAGACAGTGAGTGCAAAAAGTGTCGAGTCAAACAAATCTACATCCACTTCTCCCTTCCCAATAATCCAAACCAGTATCAAAAAGCGAAAAACTATAAACAATCAATCCAGGCCTCCAGTAACAATAGCAATTTCATCCACAACAACCACTTCCAACTCTCCCTTCTTCACGTCAAACAGTTTCCAAATCTTACATAATCTTGAAGACGAACCAGTTAAAACCAAACCCCTGCAGATTTCCCCAAAAAACCTCCATCGATCTTTATAATCAATAGAGATAATGTTAACATTATGATACAACAACTGAAATACATCTGTTATTCACATCTCTCGTATATCATGAAAGATCAGAAACTTAAATTAAAAACCAATACAATTTCAGATTTTAGAAATGTCATATCCTATCTCCAAAATAACAACGCAGAATTCTATACTTTTTAAATCAAATCAGAAATAAACCTCCGCGTAGTCTTGAGGAACATACGTCATAAAGCCGACCAAAACATAATCCTCTCCAAACTGAAAGTGTTAGGCTATTCTCCTGTACAACTTCTCCCAGTAAGACACCCAATCACCAAAATCGAGCTTCCCTTATTACTTCTCCCGGACCCCAAAAACTATTTCATTTACGACCACACCCACCTTTACTATTGCCAAAAAAAATGTCGAAACTCCAAAACGAAAAAAATATATATCCCTCAATTTATCCGTTGCCAAAACTACGGCCATACAAAAAAACTACTGCTTTAATCCACCACTTTGCGTTTGATGTGACATCCCTCAACCACCCAACAAATGTCCTATCCCAAAACCCCTTCTACCCGTGTGCACAAACTGTCATGGTAACCATACAGCAAATTATAAAGGCTGCCCAATATTCAAATCCTTACAATCATCCTACACAAAACCCATGCAATACAAACGGGCTCCACTTCAAAAACCTCAACAACCACAAATCTCACCCCCAACAACTCAAACACTACAAAACAGCTGAAGCCTACATCCTATGCGAGCATCGTCAAACAAACCTACACCACCCCACAAATCACCTAACATTTCTACACTGATTCGTCAAACCAAAATAACCCCCTCAACTCCTTGTGCTGCAAAATAGACAACCAGATCTCCATCATTACATCACTAATTCACTTCTTAACTACAATAATCCCCAAGCTAATAGACTCTAGACACTTCAGTTATCTCCAGCAACTTAACGAATTGACAAATCACTTTGGCTAAAAACAAAATACCTGACTAAGAAAATAACCGATATACCTCCACTTAAAAAAGACAAAAAGCTAAAATCTTCACCCAATTATTGACCAAACATTTCTCCGCCAACAGCTGCTTCTACAACAATCACAACCAGGCCATAGCAGCAAAACTCCTACAACCCCATCAATTATCACCCCTCCCAAAATTATTTACCCTCCCCAAATGTCAACCGCAATAAAAAAACCTACAAAAGAAAGCCTTCCCAGGTCATAACCTCATCACCAACCGCCACCTAAAACATCTTCCAAAGAAAACAATAATCTTAATCACCTATATATTCAACGCCATCCGCAGAACCACCTATTATCCAACCAAATGGAAACACGCAACCACAATAACGATACCTAAACCAAACAAACCAAAATTACACCCTGAGAATTACCTTCCAATAAGTCTCCTTCCCACATTATCCAAGTTGTTCGAAAAACTAATACTCTCCCACCTAAATAATCTACTCTCCTCCCTGATTCCAGATACTCAATACGGTTTTCGCCCAAAACACTCCTGCACCCAACAAATATACCGTATCTCCAACCTCATAAACAACTCCTTTGATCAACGCAAATCCCTCTCCACCTTTATTGACATCGAAAAAGAAATTGATAAAATCCACCACCCTTCCCTACTATCCTAAATTAAAGACGTCCTGCATGATACCCACTACAAAATACTCCTAAACTACCTTTCAAACAGAACCTCCTCTGTCAAAATAAATAACCACATCTTCCAACCCACTTCCTATACAGCATCTTATCCCACGATATCCTACAACATCCCAACACTAGCACAATCTTTTTCGCAGACGACATAACCATCCCTTATGAAACCTCCTCTCTCATCTCCAATTTCTAACCACTCCAATCAGCGCTCAACAACCTATAACAATGGTCCAAACAATTGCGAATGAGTATCAACCCCACCAAATCAATAACCGCCCCATTTACATTAACAAAAAACCCACCTTCCCAAATCCACCTCTATCTAAACAACTCATTAATCCCTACAAAAACAGAAAACATCTACCTCAGAATCATGTTTGATTCAAAAATTTCCTGGAAACCTTATATTAATCTTCTGCTCTTCAAAATAAACCAAAATTCAGAACTCTAAATCCCCTCCTAAACAGACAATCCCCTGTTACCATCAGCACAAAACGCCTCCTTTAACTCTCCATAATACAACCCACCTGGTCCATATGAACAATGTAGAATTGGCTGAAATTGAATAAAGTCCCGTCGGGGTGTGTGTAAAAGAACGGTGCCGTGTGTGAAACCCGATGGCGGGGAACTCCTAGAGCGAGAAGTTAAAAGGGAGCCGTTGGGAGGCTGAGGCAGTGAGATCACTTGGGGAGAGAGAGGAGAAACAGGCAGATGAATTGCGGAGAGAAGGGACGACGAATCAGTCTGTCGGACAGAAGCAGTCAGTCCGGGAGAAATCGGACGAATCAGTAGGAGAGAGCAAATGAGGAGTTGGACCTGGATCACACTACATTCATCGATGTAAAGAAAACCTGCAAGATGCACTAAAGCCAGAGAGACGCTGAAACATTCGTGAGGTTGAATGTTTGTAGGCCCAGTAATTGTGGGTTAGTTCATCAAAGCTGTGAAACTTGCTCATTGTGCTGATTGTATAAATTAAAATGATCCTTTTCTGTTTTTCAGTAACTGCGTACTCCACTTCTCGAGAGACCCAAAATCCCCTGAGATATTGTTTCATGTAATCACTGTAAGCTTGATAAATATAAAATTTTCAAACCGATTAAAATTTGTTCATTAAATAAATTAATGTCTTAACCCATGAAGAGGATATTACAATATATACAACTATTTATTTATTTATTTTATTTTATTTACTTATTTATTCTTTAATTGTATTTTTACATCTTTATAATTCTTTCGTTTACATCCTTAGTAGGTGTGTGTTAGCTGGAAGGAAGAAGGAGCGGAAGAAGTAGCAACAGCAGCGGTATTTGTATGATGAATGAATTCTCAATTGTTAGGCAACCGTAATGGAAATTGTATGTATGTTATGTTCAGATTTGTAAACAAAAGATGACATTTTTGTAATGACAATGTATTTAGTGTGTCATCGTTACAAATTCTCATCAACGCGGAGTAGATTCCACGAGGAAGGAACTCCGACTCTTGAAGAGGAGCCTGGACCTCTAGGTAGATGTCACCGCTGCTATTGCAGAGACGTCGCTTACGGACTTGCAATGGACGATAGCATTTATGAGAATTTAATCTATTCTGCAGTATTCCTCACACAATGAAAGAGAGCATATATGCGGAATACTTCGTCGTCAGCACATCACGGGTAGGTTTGAGGTACTCTTACCAATGAAGTTATCAAGGGACACGCTTGGTTCATGTCAGTAATCTGCGCCCAATTTAAGAGAGAGAAGGGAGAGGCGTTGCAATTCAACAATACACCATGAAGCACCTAGTGCTCTCCAAATACCATCAATATTGGATGCATTGGGAGTGATGGGACCTGTCATAATCAACATGAAAATAATTTTGCAGTCCCTATCTAACTCCATTTTTTTAATGGAAGGGAAACTTAACACGAGCACCCGTTACGCAGCTCCATGGAAGTATCATTAGCGAAAGGAAACCATCCAGGCGCTCGTAAAACGTGCCATTTACAGTTACTTTCTGATTTCAGCACACAAGAGGAATGTATAATTACTTGAAATACATTCCTCTTGTTTAATTTAAATACGAATCTTCATATTTCTATATTCCATATTCAAACTCGATTGAAAGAATTATTTATGTTAAAAAATAAAAATGTTATATTTGGACAGTTACACAATAATCAACTTATTAGCAAATAGTAGAAAATATTGCGAGAAACACTGTTTCGTCTGACAGTCACATGATTACTTCTCTTTATTGTCAACTATAAAACAAAATACTTTAACCAACTGAAGAAATACTTTTAGTTATTCTCATGTCTAAGAATTGATAGACGATAGAACACGGCTTATTTTTAAGCTGCTCTAACCACTGAGCTATCTTCATCGTATAATATATAACATTTTATTTGCCGTAATCGATAATACTTTATGTATTCGTTCCAAAAAAATGTGATGCATTGATACTTTTGGAACAAGCCATCTATAATTTTCACAATTTTACGCGAGCCGCATATATTGTAAATGATGGGGGAATATTAATTAATGAATTTAATAACTGGGTTTAAATATATACATTAATTAATTGTAAATACAATATTTTTAATATGAGTGGTGCGTGTACATATTATGTACAATAATAATGAAATAAAATGAGGTTATATTAAGATCTCAGGGTAATTATAGTTTGGGTGACCACGTGTAGCAGATTTTCCTTTTGTTGACGAACCTGAGTTGTTTTGATACGCGTCTCGCTGTAATTTCCGGGTTGTGGAACTTGAAGTGGTTGGTCGACAATAGCACAAAATCGTGCTGCCGGAATTGAGGAAACTCCGTTTTTTCCTCTTTCTTCCCTTGTTGTTAAGACCTTTCTTCCCTGCTTCTTCGACTGATCAAAGCATGTCACCTCACCAATCTCCTCTCTCCACCACTCTGCTGCCAATCTCCTTCCGCCCCCACCTTGTATCGCCAGAAATCTCTTTCTCCACCTCTCTCCTTCAATCTCCTCTCTCCGCCTCCTTGTATCACCAAAAATCTCCCTAAAATTATCTCCGCCAGCCTCTTTAAAACCTTCTCCCCACTTATCCGACATCTATTACTAAGGTGGCAGGGATGGATATTCTCCAATAATATCCCTTGTTTCATTTGGGGAACACACGCCACCCGGTCACCAAATTCCCAGGCAGATTAGGACATTCCGAAACCAGCGTCGAGGGTCTGAGCTTTATGGTCCAAGTGTCAGCCGCAGTCCCTTTGTTTTGATTCCGAGCCGCCAAGACGGCGTGGGGTTAAACCCCTTCTTCCCAGCCAGCGACTTGCTCATGCCGAAATATTTGTTATTTAAGTTTCCGTAAATAATAAAAAAATTGGACGCGGGTTCTACTGCGCTACAATATATTTAAATAACAGCAGATTGCTAAATCTACGAAACAGGAAGAATCCCAGAAGATTTTAGTAAAAAAATTATTATACCGATACCGAAGAAAACTGGGGCTGATAGATGCAAACAGCTCAGGACTATTAGTTTAGTATCACATGCATGCAAATTATTAACGAAAGTGGTATATAGAAGAATCGAACGTCAAAGAGAATTTGAGTCAGGAGAAGATCAATTTGGTTTTAGAAAGAATGTAGGAACAAGAGAAGGAATATTTACTTTTCGACTAATTTTAGAAGACAGGATAAGAAATATCCGGCCTACGTTTTTGGCATTTGTAGATTTAGAAAAAGCGTTTGATAATGTGAACTGGAACACACTTTTAAGGATTTTTAAGAGCACTTGAATAAAATATCGAGAAATGAGGCTTATACATAACCTCTACAGAAGACAGTCAGGAGTAATTAGAATAGAATATCAAGAAAAGAAAGGAATAAGACAAGGATGCAGTCTGTCGCCCATGCTCTTTAACTTATATATAGAAAAGGCGATGAAGAATGTTAAAACGTAGTATGGAAAAGGAATAATACTGCAAGGAGAAGAAATAAAAACCTTACGCTTTGCCGACGATATTGTAGTATTAGAGGAATGAGATTCTGACGTGATTCTGGAGAAAGACTTCAACATGAGGATTAAAGGGAAAATCAGGGTAATGCAGTGTAGTTTGGGAAATAGTGGAATAACAAAGGGCGTTATATTGGACAGGAATATTTTGAAGATAGTTAAGGAATTCTGACACTTGGGAAGCGTAATAACTCGAGATGGTAGAAGTATAGTAGATAAAAAGTGTAGGATAGCAGAAGAATTATTGACGGGTAATATAAGTAATTCAATCTTCGGGAGTTTAACCGGCAATGAAGACGGAAAAATGGGAACAAGAAATTGACGTTCTGACATTGGCAATAGTTTACAAGCTTCACGGTAATATAACAACTTTGTGTTTCATTATATCTCCAACTTCCTGAAATACATACAAATCATTCTCAGTATACAATTGAAGGATTTCATCACAGGATTGTCAAAACTGTACTAGACATAATCAAGGTCAGTGTACATACTGTAGCGCAGTTGGAACCTCCCCAACTTTAATTCCAATTTATATAATTTTAAATTAGATAAAATTTCAGCAAAAAAAGTCCCTGGCCAGGAAAATGGGATTTTCCCGGCGCTGGTCTGGCGGCTGGATACATATCTGTCTGCGTGTTTATAACGTTAGGCTTGTTTTTGACTGAGCAAGCGTTCACTTTCTTAATTTCCGAGGGACACGGTTACCTGTGTCATGAAAGATTTCCCGCACCCGACGGAGAACTCACGAGGATTTGCAGAAAAACGTTACGTGAGATAGTGTTGTCCTTTGGAGGGAGGTATACGGAATTTAGCTGTGAAGGTGAGACCCGTGAAAAAATTCAATATGATGTGAAACATTGGCAGTCGAGGAAGCAGTGAAGGAGTAAGGTGAGAGACGTCGAGAAAGTGAGAGGCAGAGATGTATGTGAAAGACGTTGAGCAAGCGTGGGAGTTAGAGTAGTGTGTTGCTAGACGCGCGAGGAGTGAGAAAGTTTAACAACGAGGAAAGCTAGAGGGAAGAAGGAGGGAAAAGCTGAATGTTCCTCAATTCCGGCAGCACTTCATATCTTTATCTACCAGCAGCTTCAGGTTCAGCCCGAAGGAAGAGGGAAGAAGGAAGTTCCAGTCGCATGGTAATCTGTACCGAGACGCACATGAAAACAAAACAGGTTCGTCCAGTGAACGGAATCTCTGCACGTGGTTACCCAAACAATAATTTTAAATCGTCCCTTTAATTTCTTTATTTATCTATTTGTAATAGCGTGCATGACCCCGTTTAAGATGATTGTGTTTTATATAAAAATAAGTATCAAATATAATATATATATAATTGTATTATATATTATATCCTAAATCAAGTAAATTCATTAAAATAATACCCCCTCACCCGAAAACATTTACAATACTTTCTATAGGGGGTAAAATAGAACTATCGTTTGCAGCTTCTTTATATAAATTTTAAAGTTGGTCAAAGTATTTGAGACAATTATCCTGTCTCGCTCTAATATATTTTATGATTCTTTCAATTCAAAACGAACACAAGTATGAACTAAAATTCGCAAATAAAAATTAGCTCAAAGTACAGCAAAAAGAGAGCCATCCCCTAACAAGAAATTCTTAAATCATACTCTACAATTTTGAGGATCTGCCTTATCATGCAGCTGCATAGAGAAACCAGAGTAGCAAGAACAATATTTTTACATCTACACTCTACAAACGCGGTCCGGACAGCGAGGCCCAAAAAATATTTACTAAAATACATTATCAATTTCATTGCAAGCTGCACGCTTGCCCAATATAATATACTGCAAATAAATAACAAACGACGCTGAAACTAGCCAAGCACAAAGCTAACTCCTCACTGGAGCTCCTAAAAGCTAACTGGTTCCATCGACCTAGAACTGGCACGTTTCGGCGGCTAAGGCTCTTTTCAAAACAAAAACTGAAGAGGGCAGCACCGTCAGAATATCTTCTTGAGGAGACTGAAGTAGGTAACGGAAATAGCTTTCGAAACGTTTTTTACCATCGATAGAACCCAGGTAGAAACCCCAGAACTTTATATTCAATATCTTCACCGGCAAAATCTACATTCTTTAGAATATTATCTCCTACTTAATTAAATAAATTATGACACTTTAATTGGCTTGAATTTAACTTTTTTTTTAGGTTATTTTAAAACTTGGAGTTAGTTCGATTTGTTTTCATTGAAAATTTTTACTGATCGTTTAATATTTTTTTGAAGTTAGCAGGAATTATTTTGAGATTTTCCCATTTTAATTGCTATTTCGTAAACTTTTTTCATTAATACAGCATATTTAAGACCAAGCTGTGCGTTGAATTTTATTTACAGTAGTTACTAGTCTTTCTCCTGTCTTTCTCTCGGTGATCCCCAATAATATCCCTTATGAAACGGCTCTGCCATCTATTCTTCGGTCGTGGCATTTAAGCGAATGATTTTATTGTTACTTTACAATAAAAGTGACTATGAATAAACTAGAGACACTGGCAAGTCGCACGGACATATAGTAGGACGAAGAACGTAAAAGAAATGGTTGTATTATGTAAAATAATATTAAAAATTAATAAGCATGTAAATTAGTTTAATTTAAACTGGAATTGGAGAGGGAATTAACGGACTTTGAAGACACCTACGCCTTGTAATAAGAAACAGGAGGAATAATTTTTAAATTGTAAGTTTCATTCAGGTAACTTGTTAATACTTTTTTAATATTTTATTTCACAGATGAATAAAACCGTATTATGAAAGGTCGAAAGCTATTGCTAATGGACGCACAAAATAAAATATGTTTCAAAATATCTAAAACTTTGAGGACTGAGTTAGTATATAAAGCATTGTTGCTAATTACGATATTTTTTAACTTTTTATCAGAGGATAATAATTAAATTCATCCCACGAAGCAACATGTGCCTAGACCACGTTTATTATATGTACTGTCAGGTGGTTGTATGGGTTCTTTTAACTCCAGGCTTTGTAACTTTACTTTCTATCTATTTTGCTTCCCTTGCTTGAGCAGTATCCACAAAATACACGAAATCAGGCGAATGCTAAAATTTTGAGTATCTGGGATGCATATAGTTATTAACGTCTGTAAGTTTAAATTGATGTTTAAATAAGTCCAAAAACAGACAATTAGTAAAACAAAATCATAAAAATTATACAACTGCAAGTTTCTGACGTGATCAGGACCCTCTTCAGCCTGAACTAAAATTAACAATACACAAAATTATTACATTACAAATATATAACACTACACCCAAATAATACAATAATTAAATAACCAAAGATTATTAAAATTTAAGAAAACAAATAAAATCAGTATGATTTGAAATATAATAAATCATGAATTAGGCCATTATATATACCATTGAGCACCCTACTTCCAAAAGTTTCATACAATCGTAATTTTATCGCCTATCACACTCGTTTATCAAATTTGGGTTTTATGGCTGTATGCGTCACTCTGTACCATGTTCAGAGGTTATTTATTCTGTCTGGTCACACTCATGGCTACGAACCCTTACATATATTTTCTAAACAAGATGGAAAATTAGAACCGTAGTATAACTGAAATCATTCACATGTCTCCTATATAAAATAAAAGGAAAGCATTTAATATAAATAGGGAAAATATAGATTTGTGTAGTCAAAGGACTAATAGTGACAGCGCGCAATTGATTTATTTTCTTTCTGTTTTATAGTCGCACTAACAACGGAAATCATTAGCGACTTACTAATTAGGTAACTCATTTCCTTTTTTGTCGGTTATACTCTGTCAAGGAACTTGGACACACACGCAAACGCTCACTCAGGCAGGCCGTTGCCAGGAATCAAACCAGAGAGTTGTGACGGAAGAAGAATTTTATAAGGTAGGATTTTCTTATAAAGGAATATTCCAACGAGAGACGGGGCGACAACAGTGGCTTGCCATATGAAACGTAAGGAGAAACAATACATATAAATAAGCGAATAAAATACATCCAAATCATTTAGTTAGTTAAGTTTGGATATGAAAGAGAAGACTACGCCGTACCTGTGAATAATTAATATTTGGTGCAACTTATCCTGTTTGTATTACAAGGAGAAACAATTTAATATAATGAATGTACACAGGGCGAAGGTTTCTTATCATCCAAACCGAGTAGTCATAATATAACTTCAACAGAATACAAGTTTTTGTAAAGTATGTTATTTCTTCTAGCAACGAACTGTTTGACAAAAAGAAAACTTAACAAAAATAAAATATTAGTACCATGTAAGACAGATTATCAGTTGACGAACTAAACAATAACAAAGTTCAAAATCCGTCAACGGGTGAGCTAATGGCGTGATCATGTGTAGGGTTGTAAGTGTGCATAAGATGTGACATTTAGGTCAGAAATTGAGACACTTAATGACTATTAAATATCTCTCAACTTTTTCTAAATTTGGAGGGTAAGTTCGGTATATATTGCTGGCTTTCCAGTGACGTTCACTTGGTGATTTTGGGTCAATGAGGATAGATAATTCTGTGGTTCGTTTAGAATTAATGTAGAAAATGACTGGTTTTTCTGTGTAACATATATTCTGTGGGTATATTGTGATATCATTTTATCTGATCAGACGCCTTAAATAAACACCAAACTTGTATGGTATATTAACCTTCTGGTTGCACACGTAATGGATTGTGTAAGAAGTGGAACTGCTCATTATTAGGTTTGTCGATAAACCACCTATTCAGAACGGGAATTTACCTTGTGGTGTTGGCGGTTTCAGACTGGTTTGTCAACTTTACAAACGTGTTTTATGTAGTGAGATCGGTTCTCCGTGACCAGTCTGGAGCTGGAGTCAGGCAGCTCTGCTTCCTTGCACACTATGGACGACGGATCTCTTCAACGTGCGTGTGTTTCTTCTTGTGTTCGAGTGTGACAAACCTTTGTGTTACGACTTGGATTTATAAGAATACAATTTTCATAAGTTAACTGATTTTATATTGACATATATATATTTAAGATTTCATTCTTAACTATTCCACTATTAAATCATGGAGAGTTATCAGAAATGAATTTAGGTAACGGAAACTGGAGAAAAACATTTAGCCTTATTTTAATGCGTAATAGTGCCATTATCAGACATATTATGTATAGCATAATGCACACACACTTTTATAAATCAATATCTGTCAGAAAGGGATAGAATGTCGTTCATATAATTCACTAGGAAAATATATTAAAATATAATGATTATAAAAAGAATAACTACAGGCTATCAATATTTCCTTTTCAAACCGTTATAAATTTAATTAATGTATGTGGGTGATTGAAATAATTATCTGTATAGTGGAAAATGTGGATGGAAACCTAATTAAATATATTGTTTCTGCGCTGAGGATATTTAATTAATTTCTCAGTTTTATTCAGCATCCGGAACGGGAGTTTATAGGAAGGAAGAATAATGTAGCTGACGGAAGAAAAATATGAAATAACAGAATGATGATTGACGTTGTGACATGAATAATAGTTGACTGACTTTTGAGACTGTAAGCACCTCTGTTGACCTTAATAATCTGTTAACATCTAAAATATAAGAATCCTCAACTATTAAAAAGCGTTCATTTTCCAGTTGCAAAGCAATTCTCATTTTATGTCATATATATTTTTAATAATTTGATATAATGTTGTTTCCGAATATGTATATTAATAATACATAAAATAGTTTGATGGATCAATTAAATTAATGTAGATAATTCAATATGTTAGTATCAACCCTGTGTCAGATTCTCAGTCTGTGTTTGGCCTCTAAATTATTATATTTAGAGCATGTCGGACTTCGGTGACGGATGATTAATTTATTATGTCACATAAAATTAGTTATTTTCTGGTTTTATTATAAAACTTACAAACATATTGCTTACAGCGCAGGCCAGTACAAGCCAAACTTGCTATGTAATACTACATAATTATACTATCAAACAGTATTAAATAGCCACGCTTCTAAATAACTATGTAGTATTTGGCATACGTTACAACTTCAAGGATGAACAATCCAATCGAATTCGAACATTTGTAATTAAATTCTTCTTGGTTTCTCCTATAATCCTGTCAGTCGAATTTCAGTTAACCGAAATGTTTGATATCGGAACTCATATTTTTCCAATTTAATTTTTTCAATTTAAAATAGTAAAAGGAGTTTAACTGCAAAAGTAAAAATACCGTTAAAATCTACGGTTTTTCTAAAATTTTATCTGCAAAAGAAAGTATTATTACTGTACATCACTGTGATGTATAACATTCGGAGAAATATTCACGTCTCTTTCTAGGAATCAGTGGCGGTTAGTGCATATGTTCTCATGTTATACGACACATGAATTAATTTCGGAATTTTAAGAAACTTGACAATAGTAGTACTTTATGAGCTTAAATTTGTGTTTCGTTTCGGAATATTTGGAACCGGTGCAATCCCTCTCGTTGCCTTGTTCCATAGTGAGCTGTTGAACATGAATGTCCTGCCAAGCTAGGTAAATATCTACAGTGACATAATTTAGGGGCGGCAAAACCACATGAACTAGGTGAAAAATAAATAAACACAAACCACAAAGTATATTTCGTTTCTTTAAACTAGGTATTCTATTGAAATACGAGGTCTTTCCCGGTGAATGGCATGTATAAATTCCTCTCGGCTTTCCAACCGGGTCAAAGAGATTATCAGTGACGTTTCAATGCTATCTTCTTCAGACTATATAGATAATCTATTATTTTGAGATGCACCACAGATCTTATTCAACAAACCTATTAATATGTAATAAAAACAAACAGGTTTATAGGTTTTATCCGTAAATTGTGATCCGCGTCGGCACCGAAGATACCACGCAAAGAAGTTCCTTTTCACCCACGTATAACGAATTACTAGTCCCGAGGAGTCGAGAGAGAAGTCAGGATCCCGTACAGGACACACTAGATTAACACATGACCTTCTTTTAACTAGATGTGACCCTTCCAAATGCTGATACTCAAGAGAACTAACCAACACGATCGAGGACCTAAGGACGAACTATCTAGCTTCATCAGCAGCTGCGATTCCTCATGCGAGTTGATCCTTGGGATCTTCTTTAATTAGTTATATTGAAAAATTAAACTGTATGGTTCGCTAATAACTTTATTGCTAATGACACAATAAACTTGTATTTTTTATAATTTCTTATAATTTAAAGGTGTTTTCAACTGCGCTTCTTTCCTCGCTACAGTAGCTGTTTTTTACTCGCAGTCACACACTGTGAATGTTATAAAGCTAAATTTGATCAATGTAACTAATTGTCTGTATTTAATGAACCTGTGGGAGTGTTCCCGCAGGCGCTTCACCCCAGAGTTTACTGCGGGGCTCACCTGAATATGTCGGGAATGCCTCGCACTCTCACTCTTTTTTATCAAAGTTCTCACATGCCGAGACACCTTCACCTATTTTAGGAATTATATGTACTGGGGCCGAAGACCTTGGGCATATGGTAAGAGTTGTCCTCTGATCCCATTGGATCAGTAAGCCAACTGCCTCCTGAAACTGGTGGAGACACGGAGAAGGGAATGCTGCGACCCCACAGCAAACTCGTCTCCCGTCATTCGGAAGGGCGTGAGAATAGTACCCAATGCCCGACTTACCTGATGCAGGTTTTATAGGGTTTTCCCTGCATCTCTTTAGGTGAAAAACCGGGTAGGATCCATAAACCATAGCCCGGGGACCCTAGTCAACCCTTGGCTACCTTGCTCTACTTTCCTCATCCCCCCTTTTCAATTCCCTTCCTATCTATTAAAGGGGAGTTGTCTGTTACAGACTAATTGTCTGTAATGAGCCTTAAATATAGTGATCATTTTCTGCAGGTGTCTCTATCTAGACAGAAGATAATTACTATCTTCGGAGTTGCCTCCTTCTCTCTCTCTCTGATTTATAAGCTTCCGAACTTAGACATATGGTCAACTCTGTCCACTGATCTTATTAGGACAATTGTCCAGATGCCTCCGAATCGGTTTCGTCCCCTCCCGTCATTCGTAGGGCGTGAGGCAAGCACCCAGTAGCTCGACCTACCAGATGCAGGTTTCTTAGGGTTTACCCTGCATCTGTTTCAGGTGAATATCGGGCCTTCCTCTCCCTTCCGCACCCACCTTCCAAATTCCCTTTCAATGCTGTTGAATGGGAGTTGCCATTGTATTATCACCCTCATGTAACCTGTCACCTAAAAAAAAGTAAACGTAATATAACGAGCCTTAAACGTACTCTTGACCTTTAACTGTCTTTATGTTTAATGTTAGAAATTTTCTAAGAGATTAAGAAATTTGGATGTGTCGATATTAATTGAACAGTTTATTGATCACAATAAAACTATTTAATATTTCATGTTCAATCGATATTTGTCGTAAAAGTGACAATCATATTATGTAAGCTACTTTAATCCCAATAACTCACTTTGCAATAGAGTTCTGGTCGGATCAATCTTTAACTGCTTATTACATGCATAATATTATCAACTGAAAATTTCCATGAACCCGACGTAGAAAAAGACTTTAAAATTGATTACACCAAGTTATCGTGATCGGACCGCCAGCCGAATTTTTTAATTGAATGTTTACACGATCTGGCACTAGATTCAAATATTGTATTAGAGCTAAAATTCAATATCGTGAATAGTCAAAACTGCTCTTTCGAATTTTTATGTAATATTCACAAACTTAAAGACATATAATAATGCATTGCTGGGACTTCTTAAATAAAGAAAAGCGTTTGACAGATGGTGATTCTTCCGAACTAAACTTTTTAAAACTGGCTAACGAAATAAACCTACTTTCTCACTTTTAACAACGTAAAAAGAGCCCTTAAAATTGGGCCAAATTTGGGCAATGCTTTAAGAATTCTGATACGGCCGCCCATAACAGTTGCTAACGGCGAAAGAACCTTTTTAAATTTAAAAAAATTATAAGAGGTAAGTTAAAGAAGACACCCTTCAGATTAAAATTTTTATTATCGGTAGGAATCTTTCAACATAGTCATTTTCAACCTTAAAAACAAGATCATAAATGTCACAAATAGCTGTAATGGCCGTATTGTTTTTATTTGATTTTACACAGTTACTAGTCTATTTAGTTTTTCTGATGAGGTGTATTAAATAAATGGAATAGATTGTCAGTAAGGAATAGATTTATTTTAAACAAAATAAAATATTTGAGAGGTCTATAAAACAGTGTACGCGTGGGGGTTTGTCTTTTTGTGGTGGACTTTGTGGCACACGATCCGGGTTATGTTTTGTATTAATATTTCCTCTTACCTGCTAATATTTCCGCTGTCTGGAAGGCGGCAATTGTCCTTCAGACTGGGCGAGGACCTTCTCTGCTCCTGGGGTCAAAATGGAGACTCAGACTCATCTATGAACTTTTTGCGTGCTTAGACTTCTCCGTCTCTTTCACGACTGACCCCTTCTCCCCCTTTGACAGGGTCCACATTACCGTTACCCGCTGGAAACATCTGTGCTCTAGGTTCCCCTCCCCCTCCTCCTCCTTACACGGCTATCAAAAATAACTTGAAATAAAATATACCCTCCCCTCCGAATTTATATGAAGCCATTACATACTTTATTTATAAATCTATAGTATTGACCAAAAATGAATTTATTACCGAATTTAAACTAAAAATGTAAACAACAGTTTCATTCCGTATAATATCATAAATAGATTATGGTTTAAAATGTAAATAAACATCATAACACACAAATTAATAGCAGTAATAATAATATGTTACTGTCAATGGCATACTTAATATTAAAGTATTATAATCAGAAGAGAAACGAACAAACCACGAATTTTATCACACCATCACAAGCAAATATTTTTAAATATTTTAAAACCGTCTGCATAGATAATAATCGTAATCCCATTTCTAATACATTAAAATCAAACAATACAGATACGAACCTCATTGACTACACAACTTTACTTATTGTAAATACAACATTTTAATCAAAAATAATATTGCCGATTTCTCTTTTATAATGAAACCAATCAATCAAATAATTAATTTACTAACTAAAACTATTTAAAATTATAATATTATATTAAAAATAAAACTCATTGACGATAAAGATGTTGTATATAAAATTTGTTGCTTGAACTGTGATAGGGCATAAATCACATTCACAACGACTGATTTGAGAAAACAAGATTTATAACCATGCATTAAGCTTCAAACCGAAATCCAAAGTAAACACAGCTTTATCTGCGCATTGATTCTACGATTTTATTTTATTTTCCAGTCGCTGTAATCTCTACTCTTGAAAGGCCAAAATAAGCCCTGCAGAAAGCGAGTTTTGTGTCAATTAATCGTGTATAATTGCATTAATTAGAATTTTGATTAATTGATTCAATAACCCTCCGTTGAATATTACTACATATATATATATATATATGTGTGTGTGTGTGTGTGTAGTAAAAGTAATTTAAGACTTAACGTCTGCATTAAATTTTCTGCAAACTTCTTCCATCTTTCAGTGTATTCTCTCTGTTGTTTTACAAGCTGTTTGTTCCCACGACTGTGGGTTCTGTCGTACCAAATTTATTAACGGATATTGGGAATACTAATTATTATTTATGTGGAGTATCGATATATTAATAAATGAGATTTTGAAATAAAAATAAGAAAACAATTTACTTAATGAATAAACATCTTTACATTAATAATTACACTTTTGATATTTCGATCTTTATCCCGGCACTTATTTCGTCTATTAAAACTACATATATATTTACAAAAATGATACAAATGAATTCCTTGAACGTAAACAATTCTCTAACTTTAACCTCAGGGTCGTATATTATGGGCCTGCTCATAGAACAGAATATTTTACACATCATCTACTCGGACCTGGCAGTACAGGAAATCAGCTTGAGTCACAGATGTAATAATGTGTCGGCTTAGTGCATATTCCAGCTAATTTCTCCTAATAGGGTCGTCCTCTCTCCCGATCACAGCCACCGCTGCTATTCTTACTGGTTCAGGAAGAATTTCAGTTTATCCTCATGTCTTGATTTGCCTGTCATCTGCACGAAATATCTCACCAAAATTGACTTGACATCTCTTTCGTTTCACCGCTCTCGAAAAATCGGTCCAAATCTCCTGTCCAAAAATCTCTCTGCCCGCCTTTTTAAAATCTCGTCCCACTTCTATAGTTTATATCACGAAAGTGGCAGGGGTGGATATCCACCAATAACAATTATGGTTCTAAATGGGGAAATGCTCACCGAAATTGGAAAACACCCAGGCGCGATGCGGAATCTGAGTTTTATTGCCCCTGGCTCAAATGCTGTCTCCTTTTTTTGGCTCCGCACCGCCAAAATCCCGAGCAGAAGTGTTTGACCGTTAAAATAGCATATTCAACTATTTATTTTCATTCATATCTTCATAACCCTTTCAATTATTTGCAAATTTTTATCCAGGTATTTCTAAAATGTATTCTATCTTTACATGAGTCTATAGTTTTCCCACTTAAAAGGTTGAACGTGAAGAAAATTTATCAAAACATCTATATTTTCCATGATAATAAGTGTAAAAATACATGTGCAAAAATATTTTTCTCTAGGAACAGTCGATAATCTGACATGGAACTAGGCAAATTGAATCGTGCGGGACAGATGTGAAGCTCTAGTTGAGAGTCGGGTAGTCACCGTGCAGGCCTAATGTGTAAGCTCTCATTAATTTTCAACCCTTCTGCAGTCCACCCTGCTGTCGGTGTTGGATAATCGGGTTAATGTGAAACGGGCCTCGTTTGTCGGGCGCATAAACTGACTCAGAACGGAGCGGAGGTGAAACATGGCAAGCGCTCGTGTTCGGATAATATATGGGATGGACTCGGAGAGAGTGTACAGGGAATAAGGGTAGCTTCACAAACCAATATAAATAAATATTTCCCACACAGGACTGTTGAAAATAGTAATACTAATGTCAACAATAATGTAAAATCGAATGATAGCACCATAACCAAGATTATAATTAGCAACAGTAATATAATATAATAGCTTCACTTATGTTAAAGATCATAATTACATTTATAATCAAGAAGGTTTTCTGTGCATATGAAATTAATAGCTTCGGCTTTCTTATGAGACCAGTGGATCACATTAATTAATTCAAAAGATAAGGCTGACGAAGTGTACAAAAATCCGGTTACAATAAGCCTTATGTTCCAATCTCAAGACGATAGCCTGCTCTGGGGAACACTTGGTGAAATCGGACATTCTGAATGAACACTTGGCTTATTTTGTAGGATGGGTGATTCCTAGTCATAAAAAGTAAAAAAAGATAAATGTAGTAATTATAGTTAAAATAAGGCCAAAACAGACAGTGAAACATAAAATATAATTGAAAAAGTTAGTAACTTTGATGATTTTGGGTCCTTGAATTGCATATCTTATTGATAACAGACACAATATATGTAAATTGAATTCTAATATATGGTGTGTCGTCGAGCCTGTTTCTGCGCTTTGACTTCATTGCAGCATAATAAGAAAATCGGGTTTCACATAAATAGGTTGTAGTTGATGGAAATAAACAATAATAGCATGTTATGGGGCTACTCTTTTGACAAACTCGCCCAGAAATCACAATGATCGTTGTATTTTTCTTTCAATGATTAAATCAATTATATTTTCATAGTCAGTTGCATATAAACCTACAGGTTTAGCTGTCACATAAAATGGATTATGAACCTAGGAACCGTTTTTACTAGTTTTCGGAAAATATTACAAAAGAGTTGATTTCAAGATATGTAGATGTTCTAATAACATTTTGAAATCTTCATCTACTTTAAAATTTAATTCATTCAAACATTCATGAATGGCAGGAAACCAATCGTTAGATTCAACTCAGGAAATCCAGTATTGTATTTTTTTTCATCAAAAGATCCTATTTTGTCTCTTGTATTAAAATTTATAATACTTTCTCCTTGAAATGATAATTTCATTGCACTTTGTAAAAATATCTGCCACATATGAGAGTTTAATCAGCCATGAAGGATTATGTAAAACTTCAACAAAATGTTTTCCAGAATTATTTTGTTCCTTTAAGGAGACCAACAACTCATTTAGAAGTCATAATAGTGCTTTTCCTCTGGATATCCATCTCACTTCAGTATGTTTTGTTTTTACTAGCCACTAAACTTTGCCTGTGGACTTCAAGGTAAGAACTGCTGCACTGAATGGTCCTGTCAGACTGCAATTATGTACTGTTGAATTAAATTCCAATAACGAAGGTGTATATGATTGTCTAATTTTTTGGTCATATCTGCTCATTGTAGGTTAGATAAAATATTAACTGTATAATTGTGGGCTATGGCAATCTCTATTTCACTCGTACAGGATTCTGGTTGACTAAACATGTCCACACTTGTTCACTCATGTTTCCTATTGTACAAGTAAAAGGGTTTCTTCGTTTCGCAACGTTGTGATTCGATTTTCTCCCATTCGATGGAAACGCAGTTTTTGTTTTACGGACTGACTAAACGGTATTATAAGATGATATTATAATCCATAGTATGTTTGCGGAACACCTATTCTGACCCCGCGGAACCTAGTTTGGTAAACCCCGGGCCTACACAATTAACTAACACTAAATCAAAAACATGTAAAAGGTCATGCCAAGACAACAAATCATGAATGCGAATTTAATATCAAGGCATTGCGCAAGAAGAATATAAAAAATCAACTCAGAATAAAGGAGACAATTCACATAAATCTTAATAGTACGAAGGTATAATATTTTCAAAAAAATGAAAGCACTGATAAAAAGACTGAGAAAGCGGAAGTCATTAATTTACTAAATAACAACAAATTGATTTCTGAACTTATTAAAGTATTATTGTCATCTGTAAGAAGAAATGTCTTGTGACACTTGTGAGATTTTCGCTGTATCATGTATCGATTGGCGGCAAATAACATTACAGTCAAGACTTAAGCTAGTAAACTGTAGGAAGATGTTATTGTTTGTTAAGTAATCCTGATATTCATGTCATTTATAAATATGAGAAGAAGAAGTTATGAGAAGCTCTAGGGTTCAAAAAATTATATTACAGTCTTAAACGCGTGATAAGAGAAACGCAAACGTTACGGAGGAGTAAAGTCTATAAAACAATTAAGTATTAATTTAAAATACTGCTACATGTTTAAGATAAATGAATCATTTGCTGTGCGGCTAATGGCTTTAGTTCTATTGTTGAAAAATTTCATAAGGAGACCCTTCTTTCAAAGTAAATGTGTCAAATAATTCCACCTAGGCAATAAATTAGAATATAACCTCATAAAATAAATGATTGAAACGATTCTTGGCCTCACTTCATCAAGAATCAAGGTAAAATTTCGGCGTCAAGGTTGAAAGAGACAGAGGACACGGTAAGATTAATTACATTAAAAGCATCTAATAAGAGCTCCATTCCTCGAGGTGTTCAAGGTCTTTATGTTCCTCCGGACTTGCAGATAAGGCTTTATGCATGATTGGTCGTGCACTAAGTACATGTTACTGCTGTCTCATTAAATCTTGGGGGGAACCCCCGGGGCTTGCGTCAGACATCTTGGATTACTGCCGTAATGGATACCGTTTTGTTCTATTTATTGTTTTCGTCGACCAGAATAACTTCAAGGCTTTCACCACAACGCCAGAGGGAAGAATGCGACATAAAACATTTTGAATGTCTTGTGTTTGTGTTGAAATAAATTCTTTACTCTCAAGAATAAAGAGAAGCAAGGAAAGACCACATTTCATTGATTTATTTTATCATTACTATTTTATGTCATGATCAAAAGTTGTTGTGTCAAATAATAAAAAACCTTTTTTCGTCTAATAATTATTACTGCTTAATTTACTATCCCCTGGCTGAGTAAAGCCAAATTTTGAGGTACAATTATTTAACCTAATTTAGAATGAAATGAACCGAATTCCGGCGGTCGGATAAACAGACGTTTCTGAAGATTCATACACAATTAATATTAATTATGAAACATGATAGAATACGTATGTTTAAACTGATCACCTAACTTTATGTGAATAGTATATTTTTTAAGGCTTAGTATAGACATTTTATGAGTATGTTGTGCGTCATTAATAAACGTAACTTTATATATATATATATATATATATATATATATAAATTAAATCATTGACTCTTAAATTACGTAGAAGAACACAAAACCTCGAACGACAAAGAAAATGTTTATGTTTACATATTTATTTCACAATTAAGTTTGGATATTAACTTGAACATACATTTTTAAACAGTCTCAACTGTGCCTTGTAACGTTATGTTTGTTTAGCAAATGTTTTTTATATATTTAATTTATACTCATGCGAGTTATTAGACCTTTTAAAACAGGATTTTTTTATTTGCGTTAGCAGGTGGAAAATCTTCACCGTGTGTGAGATTTTTACCCACTAAAAACCACCTCCGTAACTAAAACTGATCTGTAGAGACCAACCATTAGTTTTATTTTGTTAATTCTTATATCTAGTTACTTATTAGCTAAATTAGTCCAATGACATCCTTTAGTTTTCATTGTTGTCCTACGACT
>CM067377.1:2542850-2671273 GCA_034510155.1 Eucriotettix oculatus | reverse complement strand
CATGAATGACGTCCACAGGGTCTTTCACGACCCCCTCGTAATTTTACCGAAACTAACCAGCCGATAGGCTCCCAGGATCGGCAATTCAAACCTGCAAGGTGCACCTCAGAAGTAAGCAATCAGTCCAAACGAGATAAAAGAAAGGGAATGAAAGGAATTCTTCAGGTGAAAACATACAAATTTTATAAAATAATAGTAAATTTACATGTGTATTATCGTATAATAGTAAATATTTACAATGTAGTTATATAGCCTCGATATAACAAAAGATCTCACTCTCTATAATGCACAAACATAACAGTTGAGAATCTAGGTAGAAACGAGTATTTACCGATATAGAAAGAAACACATTTAAATAATGTGCGAATATAATATTGGAATCTGTCTTTTGTAATAGGACACAAAATATAAAATGCAATGTTAATCTAATCATGAACCATGCATTCACTTGAATTATCAACAGTTAGTATGCAGGCAATGTCAAAATACGGATCGCAGTTGGAAATTAGACACACACCTGGTTAATGGTCTTCTAACAGCTGGAATCCAGATCGCATCGCGTCGCGTTGACGAAGCGGGCAGCGATCCGATTCTCGTCAGATGACGGCCGACACCAACCCCAACACGTCTGGATCTGGTACTGCGTCTCTGAAACGCCGCCAGGACAATTTGAGATGATATTGGCTACGGACTAAAGATGAAGGCCGCAGTGTAGTAAACCACGTTTCTCCTCCGTTGGATCAAGATGCCTCCGGCTCTCGGTCCACACCGTCTCAAGAGGAACGCCAGACTCTCCCCTTCCCCCCTCTCTCTCTTATCTTTTTTTTGAAGAGAAAAAAAAGAAAGTCGTGACATCGCGCGTCACAGAGTAAATGAGGCACTTGGAAGAACGCTTTTTGGCGAGAGATGAATAATGTTCAGGTGATTCCGAGGCTTTTCTCTTCTTATTCTTTGGGAGTAGCCATGCTGTTTCTCTATTTACTAGCTCATCCTCTTCATCCGAATTTTCAGTAATGTAATTTTTCTGTTGCAGGCTAGCTAGTTATTTTCTAATCGTGTTAACTACGTCTAGAGCTTGAGTTAATTGCTTTTCTAACTCCTTGACTTTTTGGTAATTTTCTAGGGTCTCACTTTCATCTACGAACTCCAAATTTTCGTTTTCTAGTTGATCGTCTACTATATCAGTTTGTGAATAGGAGCATTTTCGGTCTTTGATTACGCGCAGCCTGTTGCGACCGCATTCCATAAGACACCTTGCGTTTTCTGCGGAGAGTGCTGAGAAGCTCGTCCGTTCGTGGCGACTGATCGTCTAGTACTAGTTTATAAAAGGATAAATTAAAAATATCATTAAATCAACTCTTTGGTTTTGTTTACTTAATAGTATATATCCTCGATGCATAAACAAGTTCACTGTTCGTCACAGAGTAAGAGCGTTATTTAAAAAAAATGTAACTTTACTGAATGTAGGAAGCACAGAAACACGAGATTTATTGATACGGAACGTGATTATTTTATTACTTTAATGAATTGGGGAGAAATATTATTTTATAATGAAAAATTATGTACACTGAAAAACCATTTGCTCTATATTTATCAAATTTACATATATGCTACAGTTTGTTTACTTTAATATTATAAACCGACTATTATTTAAATTATATAAACACTATATATATACAATAAGTATACTAATTAAATTCCTTACATCCAAGAGCTCTATACTCAGGCTCATTGAAATGGGCCTTCTCATAGAGTATAATAAGTAACGCTAATCCTCTTGGGAACTGGAAATACGAGGAAATCGACAAAAGGTTCCAAACAATGGTATTTACCGTGTCGCCTGGAGCTTGTAGCTGACCCCTCTGGAATTTCACGTTGAACCAATTTTGGAGGAAAACACCAACTTTAATACCACCTAATGTCGCCAAATTTCACGGAACGTGGGTAAACACCTTGTGTCTGACTTTTACCCTGCCTGTAACCGTCACGTAGCTTGCCTTTGCTTCCGTACCACCAAATTCGAGTAATGTCTTTTATCGTTGAATTATGGATTGGCAACATTGGTTTGGAAAGATTTAATTGCAATTCAATCTTCATTTCTATTAAATGAATGCACATTACAAACGGTCAATATGGAAATGACACGCTCACATACATACTGTAACCGCCCGTTCCATATTTGGTAATATTTCTTTATGATTTTATAGATTTCCATATCCCTAGCGTTTGTTATAAGATCAATTACCTCCCAATTAGTTAAATATATCACATTATTATTGAAGTCAAAATCTAATAATACGCCATGATAATAATTACGTATGAATCGGAAACTTAAAACGCACCTAACGTTAGATTAAAACATAAACTGTAAACTTGGTATTCGCCGTAATTTGGACCATTGCTCACGTTCTCTTTTGACGCATTTCAATGTTTTTATTTCCGCTACATTAATGGCAATTAGACTTTTCTTATACTATCCATTGTCGAAACAATGGGATGATCAAGTGGAAGACCTTGAATATTAGACGCAATTGTTGCATGAAGTCGATGAGATAAACTGTTTCAACGGCGTTGTCTAACCATCTTAAAGCTTGGAATTAATTAACTCAATTTTTTTTTTTTTTTTTTTTTTTTTTTTAATTTTTATTAAGAAATTTACAATCTGTTCAAAAGAACATTTAGTAAATGGGATGAATGAATGACACATGAGGGGAGAAGTGGTCCAGTGATCACGCTCCGTGATACATGAATACAATAAAATTAATCTTCACAGATCTGTTGGCCGCTTCCTCTTCAATCTGCGACGAGAGGTTAGCTCATTTGCTAGGTGGCTGACCTCTTCGTTATGGTGTCCTGGGAGATTTTGACGATAGTTACTGCTGATTCTATGTATTTCCTCTTCTATGGTAGGTATGGCTAGGTCTTCATGTATTGTTTTGTTACTGACGAACCAAGGTGCGTTTAAGATGGTACGAAGGATTTTTGACTGAAGACGTTGGATAATTTTTGAATTTGAAGGCTTGGTGCACCCCCATAGTTGGATACCATATGTCCATATAGAATACATTTATAAATGAGTATTTTATTTTCTGATTTTAATTTTGAGTTTCTGCCAAGTAGCCAATGCATTTGTCGAAGCTTGCTCTTGATGTGATCCCTTTTGGATGTTAAATGCGATTTCCACGTAAGCTTAGAGTCCAATAGTAAACCAAGGTATTTGACTTCGTTGGTGATGGGTAATGGTGTATTATTTATAGAGACATTTGGACAGTTTGTTTTCCTGGTGGTAAAATTTATTTGCACTGATTTATTTGGATTTACTTTTATACGCCAAAAGTTTAGCCATTCTTCAAGGTTATTTAAATGGTTTTGTAGAGCGGCAGCAGCTGTAAGGGGGTCAACATCTGCAGATAAAATTGCGGTGTCATCAGCGTAGGTTGCAAGTATTGTGTTGTTTGTTTCAGGTATGTCCGCTGTAAATATAATATATAAAAGTGGTCCCAGGACACTACCCTGTGGTACTCCAGAGGCAATTGGATGAATTTTGGAAATATCGTTGTTAAACTTAGTTTGAAAAAAGCGATCACTTAAATAGGATTTTAAGATGAAATAATAGTTGGTGGGAATGATGAGTTTGAGTTTGTATAACAAACCTACGTGCCAAACTCGATCGAATGCTTCTGCAATGTCTAGGAAAGCTGCAACACAGACCTTTTTTTCTTCTAAGCTATCTATTACTTTATTCACAATTCTGTGGCACTGATGAATTGTAGAGTGGCGTGAGCGGAATCCAAATTGATGAGTTGGTAGTATCTCATCCAGTTTTATCTCAGCCTCCAGTCTTTTTAGCAGCAGTCTTTCGAATATCTTGGATAGCTGTGGTAGTAGGCTTATGGGCCGATATGACGAGGGACAGTTTGGTGGTTTACCAGGTTTAGGTATCAGTATTATTTGTGCGAATTTCCAAGATTTTGGAAAGTAGGTTGATTTTAACATGCTATTATAAATGATGGTTAATAGTATTATTGCTTTCCGTGGCAGTTGCTTAAGGATTTGTCCTGTTATGAGGTCAAACCCAGGAGATTTATGGATATTGCATGAGTTAATTTCTTGTTGAACTTCTGATGACGAGAATCGTTTGATAGGAAGAGTCATCGGGCAAGGTGCATCTAGATACGTGTATATGTTGGCATCATTAACGTTAGGGTTGGGTTCTGGAGAGCTGAAAGTTTTTGCAAGATGTTCTGCAAAAGTATTTGCTTTCTCCTCATCAGTCCGTGCCCAGTTTCCGTCTTGTTTCCTTAACGGCGGTATATGGTTTATAGGCTTTTTAAATTTTTTGGTCGCTTTCCACACAGAGTAATCGTCCTTTGATAGAGTGGTTATAAATCTTTCAAATGTTGAATTTCGTAGATCCTGTAGAGTTGATTTTAGCAATCTTGTTAACTTGTTGTATGTAGTTTTATCGACAGGACTCCGAGTTCTTTGCCATATGCGCCTTGCACGTCTTTTCTCTGCAATGAGTTGTCTGATTTGTAAAGGCACGTTATTATCATGATCTAGTTTTCTGAAAGTTGATGTAGGTGTACTGTTCCATGCCGCCTCTTGGATCGTATTAGTTAAATATTTTACTGCACTATCGATGTCTTCAGGTTCGTTTACTCTTATATTTAGAGTTAGCTTTTCCTCAATGTATTGCTGAAAATTTGTCCAATCTGTTTTTGGGGATACAAGACTAGGTGGTTTTCCTTTCAGAATTATGTGAGTACTAAGGGTAAGGATTATTGGAGTGTGGTCGGATGAAAGGTCCCAATTGGATTCAATATGTAAATAGTTGGGCGCAATTCCATTGACTACGAAGAAGTCTAGCAGGTCTGGCAGTTTATTGAGGTCGGATGGCCAGTAGGTCGGTTCTCCAGTTGACAAATGGGCGAGGTTGTTGTTAACGATCACTCGTAGTAGATTTCTGCCTTTTGGTGTCGTGCATCTTGATCCCCAATTTACATGTTTTGCATTCCAATCGCCGCCGGCTAGAAACCTATTCCCCAAAGAGTTGAACAGGGTTTCATATTCGTCAGTATTTATTGCATGTCTGGGTGGGCTATAGATCGCTGCCACTGCGAAAGGTCTGGGTTTGGCATTAACATGTATTACTGTACCTTGAATTTTATTTGTTTGGATAGATGGTAATTCATGGTGTGAGATCGTAGTGCGTATTAATATCGCAGCGCCTCCATGCGCTGTCCCATCAGGATGAATGGTGTGGTGCGTTGTATATAATGGTATTTTAAATACTGTTCGGTCAGTGAAATGTGTTTCTGATATGAGCATTATGTCTATTTTATGTAGTTGAAGGAAGCTTATTAATTCTGTTTTGTGGTTTATCAAACCATTTGCGTTCCATAAGGCAATACGTAAAGACAAGAGATTCATTTATGCGCTAATTTATTTATCACCGTTGATAACATATTTAATATCATACTGTTCTGATTAATAAGTTGATTAAACATTGCTTTAAATTCTGACAGGAAGGTATTTAGTTGATTACTTATGTTGCTATTTTCGTCCGCTACGTTACGTCGTGCTGTAATGTTGGCATATGTAGGTAAATTAGTTCCTTGTTGCTGCATTGGTTGGTTTGTCGGTTGATTGAGTATAGGTTGATTTAGATGCTGGTAAGTAATTCCTTTTGGTTTAGTTCTTGAGCTTTGTAGTTCTCTGTAAACTTCGCAGCCTTTGTAGTTAGATGGATGGTTGTTTCCGCAAAGTGCACATTTGGGTGGTGTATCTTTAGGCTTCTTACATACTTTTGAATCGTGGCTCCCCCCACATTTAACACATCTGAATGGTCGTGTACAGTATGACTTAGAGTGTCCGTAACATTGACACCTCATGCATTGTATAATGTTTCTTTTTTTGTGCGGGGGTTCGACGCTTATCCTCATATGGCCTATAAATTCTAGGTTGTAGATTTCTTTATTATTTTTCTTAGGCTCTAAGTCTACGAAAAATAACATCAGTGGTTGTTTGCTAGTTCTATGCCGAATATTCATAATGTTACGAACAGTATGTCCTTTTGCTTCTATTTCTTGTTTAATTAATTCCATGGGAATTGAATGGTGAAGATTTCTAATAACTATTCTGTACGCTCTTTCTTGCTTCATTTGGTAAGTGTGGTGTATTATTTTTTCATCATTAAGATGTCTGATAAGTTTCCTATAGGTATCAGCAGTATGCGCATTTAGTTTAATTGTGTCGTTGGTAAGTGCTTTACTGTAGTACGTGTCATCTTCCGTGACTTTGGATAGGTTCTCGATCATCTTTTTGTAGTCAACTACTCCATAAATAAAAATAGGAGGAGGTTTTGGGTCTTTGGGAGCAGTGCTAGAGTTAGGATTATTATTTTCGGTGGGTACATTTGTTAGTGGATGAAAACGGTTTGCTGTAGGAATTGAAGGTTCTGAAGCAGCAGTTGTTACTGCTTTTGTATGATGAAATTTTCTCTTTTTTATAATTTGCCATGAATGAGTGGTTGCGAATGTATCTTCTTCGCTTTCATCTTCCGATAGAGCGGAAAGTGTGTCCGGAGTTAAATTGTCTTGTTCCATATTCTGTGAGGTTACATGAAGGTCAGGCTGTTGATGAGAGCTGATTGTTGATTGGTAGTTGAATTGTTGTGGATTCAATTGTTGCTGATTCAGGGTAGGTTGATAATACATAATAGTTTGCGGTATAGTCATGTTGGTGTTTTGTAGTACTGGTGCCATTGGCAGGTTATTTTCAATGTTTTGACTTGAACAATTTTGTACTTGCATAATATGCTGACATTGCTCATGTTGATTTAAAAACTTGGTGTTTATGCCATTTGTATTACAGTACTCATTCATGTCTGATAAAATTTATAGCTCTCCATTGAATAGAGGAACTAACCCGTTTCTATTTACGTGGTTTGGTGTAATATAACTATAGTGTGTGTATATTCTACTCACGTAGTTGTCACCAAAGGCAGAATTCCGCGATTATATATCACGACTTTTCATCAACTCGGATGAAAATTGTTGATAACTTTAGTAGATAACACTAAATTCACTGCACTCAATTAGGCTCGAACGCAGCCGATTTATCCGTCAACCCGCTTGGGCTCGTCGATGCGATGTAAACAATACGTACGTCCACACTCGACGAAGGCAAGAGCTCAACTCCTAATTAACTAAATCAGGACAAAACCATACAAATTAAAAACATAAATAATATCAAGTTTCATTTTTACAGACGATAGCTATCTCTATTTATACACACACATTTTATATCGTTTAAAATAAGCATTTTTTCTTTACGCCCGTATAGAGCGCAGCACTATTGGACATTTGATAACGTTTATCCCTTCCCTTGATTTATTGGTAGAGCTTATTAGAAAAACAAAATTCATTGACTTCGATCGTGTACTTAGAGGTGGATAGACGTACGTGGTGGTGTTCTGGATAAATTTGGACTTGAAAAATTTCTGCTCCGACCACCCGAGACATCGCTCCGGACTTGAAGAAATTTTACTTCATCCACCTGAGGCGTTACTCGGGACTTTGAAAAGTTTACGGTGACTCCGAAATTAGGAAAATTCGCCAAGTCTGAACTGAAAACGAGGTGAGCCCTAGCTTGTGTCCATTCCGTTGAGTGTGACCGACAGCTGGTGGCTTCTATTTGCCTCTGAAGCGGCGTCTGCGGACCTGACTGACGGTTGCTGGGGGAATATCACGAGTCTCCTGCCGCTGCGCTACGCTTGTGGTGTCGCGGACAAGACAACGACCGTTCTCAGCGACTTAAAGGTGAAGTCGTGTCCATGCCATGTCTTATTAATGAGACACTAAATCAATGTGAAAACAAAGTGTAATTCATTGCTGTAATTGGACTTAAGTCAAGTTAACACATACTTTAAGTTGCATAGTAAAGGCGCCCTTAATATAACTATATTTTATTGGTATGTGCGCGCATATGGTAAGCTGAACTTCCTTTTCAAGGTAAATATAGTGACTCGTAAATATGTGTTTGAAAAAGTGGCAAAGCCATAGAAAATTAATGTTTTATTAACAACTTTTATGTGGATTAAAATTATTCCAGAATTTTTAGTTTAGTGAATTTTTGTCTAGCATGCCATGGATGAGTTAGCGGATCCAGAGTGCAGACCTTATCCGCAAATGTGTTTAATCTACGATGAATTAATAAATTAATGGATAAAAAAGACTGGTTTATGTATTGTCCTTTCTTTTAGTAAGTTGTATATTCTTTAAATTTTCCATTTTATTTTCACATTAGGCTTATTAAAAATTGTCCAACTTATGATTGTTGTATTCCTTATACTGCCTTTTCTAAGATCAAGGCTCCTCCCATGGTAATATTCGACCGTAAGAACCCCGAATCCAGAAATGCTCTACCGACCGAACTAAACGGTAAAATAAAACAGTGGTTACAATACAAATCACATACGCAATGTACTTGACCCCACTGATCTGATTAATATGAACAATAACAATGTTAAAATAATTTAATAAATAAATAGATAGCCAATAAGTCAGAAATAAATTTTATTACTGTTTAATTAAAGACAGACAATTATTTTTGGATTAAAATGCTTGAATTTATAAATCATTGAGGCCACTTATATACAGTAAAATTTGTGGAATAACAATAACAAGTTCGACTTGATAATTCTTGTGAATGAACGTAGGCCTTCCGGTGTACATATATGATAAAATCTTCACAGTTAACCAATCGGGTGAGGCTGATAAATAAACTCAATGTTTCAGCGTCAGAGAATGTCCGCGGAAAGGTTGAGTTTATTTATAAGCCTGACCCGGTTAGCTAACCGTGAAGATGCTATCAGTTGTAGTTATTAGCGATTACTATAGGCTAACTTAATTTATATTTGCTGTGCTTATGTTTCACAGTTTAGAAACACAAACAAACAACCATTCGCATTGCAGGATTCGAACCCGGGTCCATTGTGATTCAAGGCAGCAGTGCGAAACATTTCACCACAAGACGTCGGCCTATTATAATTTTAAAAGTTTGGGAAAATAATAAAAGTAGAGTAAAATTAAGGTTCTTTTTAGAAGATAACTTAGTGGTTGAGTGTCCGCCTGGAAAACGAGAGGTTCTGGGAGAGGGGTGTAGGATTAAATTAAAAGGGTAATTAAAAGATAATGAGAAATTTATTTACAAACGAACGTAACTAGGAAAAACATTAATGAAGAAAATATTTATAAAATGTGAGGTTCGGCGAAGCAATTTGAACGAATACAATATCAAGGTTACACCGTGGGCGATTCTCTTCCTAGACGGAAAGGATTGGAAACCTGATAGCGTACCTCCACCAGTTTCTCTGTAAGGTGTCTTCTTCAGCGTCGCATGTTGACCTCCTTCATATACGTCCGGGATCTAGCGTCGGATCCCTTCCTTCTCCTTCAAGTTCTCAGAGTCTAACTGCCTTGTGCGAAAGCCTCGAAATCGATCTAAAAAATAGATCTTTCTATAAACCACGAAATCCTAATGATTGAGGTAATCACGTGTTATTTAAAATATAGTTGTCTTCCTGGATCCTCAATTCCCACGCAAGCTGTTTGCGGGAATTCCGCAGGTCATATGTGCCCAAAAACCATTTCATTGCATTATAGCCGGAACCAAGCCCCACATGTTGACGCCAATTCCAACTTTCCAATACTTGCTAACTTTATATTAAGAAATAATCGAAGACCGAATATCGCGCAACAGTTCTTTACATGAGAAATACGTAAAAGATCTAAACTGCACATGATCTATTAAAATAATTTTAATCAGGATGAAATTAGTATATATTCAAAATATTTTAGAATTTCTTTAATATAATTTAATGCCAATCCTTTAATATGCTTATTTGCCAATTGAAAACGCTTTATGTTTTAGTATACAAGTAATGAAGCAGTACAAATTTAGAGCGTTCACTTTATGGTTACATCTGAGTCTGTTTTGCGGTTCATTTTGAAAAAAATATTTCGCTCTTAGTGTGCTATATGGAGGACATTCTATTAAACTATGTTGATGTGTTTCGCATTTTCTCAGATTGCCCAGTGTTAATTTGATAAAATATTTTGTTGTAGTTTAGATTCAATTTTTGGCTTCGAGTCTACAAAGAAATTAAAGATAAGGTAGCGGTTCGAACTTATCTTCAGAAGTTTGTACAGTTAGTGAAGTGATCATTTAGTAATTTTTATACTGAACCTGAAACTTCGAGTGTCAAGCCGGATGGTGTAGCCTGGAATGCATCTTGGAAGCTGTATAGACGTTTGTAGATTGTTGTCTATATTTTTTCTTTTTCTTCCGTGTAATTTAGACCCAACATACCTGTGGCTTAGAAGACTGAAGAGAATGACGTTCAATAATCTGAATTTCATCCCATGACGTATTTTTGGAAATTACTAATACTGGTCTTAATGGTTCCCAGAACAACTTTTCCTTTAGTTACACAGTTGTTTTGAACTGCATTAAATATCCCTGTTGAAACGAATGGTATTTCCAAGTTAGTGTACTGATTCAATATTTTAGTGCCGTTTCTTTCAAAATTTAGCTATTCGTTTTATCTGTCCATTTAAGAACCCTTAATCTTTTGTTTAGGGACAGTTATTAATACTGTGACGAGGTTTTTATTATTTATAAATATATTAAATATTAGTTATGTTTAGATGGGTGGGCGCCAATAAATATCTACTTTGAAATTTTAACAATTTTTATTCTTAACAAAACAAAAAAAAACAATTTACAATATTTAAATTTTATCAATTTAATTTTGCTACTTTCCCTCGGGGCTGTATCACGTGTTTATACACATAGCAGAGCGAGATTATTGCCTTGGTTCCTTACTGTACATGCGTCTTTCCAAGTTTCTTTGTTGACCGGCAGTCCTGGGTTTTACACAAAGGCAGCTTCCGGGTCAGCATAGAGACAGTCAGCAAGCCTCAAATAGCTCAGGACTGTTCTCTACAGAATTTTACACAAAATGTTAATTTATCTGAAATTTTATACGCGTTACAATACGATAAGTATATTTTTTTCGAACTTATGGTAGATGGTCAATGTATTGACCAGGGCTAATATAGAATGACAACCCATCCCCGTTTTCCTAAAACAGTTCCATTTTGAAGCCTATATGATCCCGGCTTGGAGATGTATTCACGACTTAGTTCGCGGAAACCAGACTTATCCCTATTATGTTAACGTTTGTTTAACCACTTAATTTTACTGATTCAGCAATAAGCAACCGATAATGTTTACCAAAAATACAAAAAGTACATTTTAAGCCTTGTTTTCCATTGAGTCTTTCCGACGCGATGTATGACAAGTTATGTAATGTAAGTAATGTAACAGCCGATTTTTCTACAGCATCAAAAGGTGAGTGTACAATATTCAGATATTAAAAATCAAGACACGAAAGTTTAATCCATTCAGGTGTGTGGTGTTCACATAACTTCATTTAATATTAGTCAGTGTACCAGAAGTTTGCAGTTCCAATGTCATGAATATCCGAACAGTTTTGACATCTAAAACTTCCTTCACAGGACGCGAAACAGATCAAACCTCCATGGATTAACCCACGACAGTCATATAGTGTAGAACAGCTCTTTTTTTAATGTTTAATAATTATACATACGTCTTGTAAATTGTCGGTTCGTTCAATCGGTAGAGTACTTCTGGTTTCGAGGTTCATACGGTCGAATATTGCTATGGAGCTTCGATCTTAGGAAAGGCAATATAAGCAATACAATAATCATCAATTAAACATTATTTACTAAGCGTAATTCAAACACAAACATTACAAGTATATGAATATACAATTTACGAAGGATTAAACGATTAATGAATTACAAATGAACAATACATTAATAAAATTTCTAACAAATTCACCAAATTCTCAGAGGATTAAATACAAAGACGGTCTCCACTCATCCGTTGTATGTAAGACAAAAAGTTCGTAAACCTGAAATTCACAGAAAGGTTATAAATAACATATCATAAATACTCCGTTTTGCCACTTTGTTCAAACACGCATGACAATATATTTACATTTACTGTGGTTTCCAAATAGTTCATCATTAAACGCGCTTAAAATGGGCACGCACATACAAATAAAATATTATTTTACCATGAGTCTTTACTCTGCCATTTGAGGCATGTGTTAGAATCGAATTCAGTTGAATTAGAGCAACGATTTGATTTCACAGTATTCTAGTGTGTAAATAATGATACAATAACATTGATACGACTCCATCTTGTTCATGCACGTGTGTGCTCGAAGTCGGCAAAACGACAGCTCTTGCCTGCGGTGTCAGAAGCGCAGCGCAGTGTCAGGTGATCGCAATGTTAACCATAATTTCCCCGGTAGATCCGCCGGCCGGGTCTGAATAATGGGATGGTTCCGTGGACGTCGCTGTCGCGGCAAGCAGAGCTGTTGGTTCACACTCCACGGTACGGATGGATGCACACCCAGACACTGATTACGGACCGCTCTTTGTAATGTTGAAGAATTCGGGATATAGTGTCGATGTTTCAACGTACTGGCGCTGGCCGCTAATACAATTGCAGATAAATTATCCAAGTCCCAATATCATCCGGAACACCACGATGTACGTCTGTTCACCTCGTCACCCGAACGAAGTCTACGAATTTTGTAGTTCTAATGAGCTCTATAAAAGGATCAAGGGAAGTGGTAAATGTTGTCAAATGTACTAGTGCTGCGATCTATAACGGCGTAAGGAAAAAATGTTTATAATGAATAGTATAAAAGGTGTGTGAAAAATTGTAGATGGCTGTCGATTATAAAAGTGATTCCTGAATTTATTTATGTTTTGAAATGGTGTATTTCTGTTATGATTTAGTTTATTAATTTCGATATTTTAGATAGTTTTGCACCGCTGTTGAAACGCAGCTGGACCTAATTGATATTACGCAACAATTGAGTCCGATATACAAGGTCAGCATCCTGTTCATGATCAAAATTGAGGTGTAGACATATTTTAAAGATGATGTTTTTTCCAAAAGTTACATGACTTTTAAGTTTCAATTTATACGTATTAATGAAGGAATAATTAAGGAATCTGTTTCAAATTCTAGAGTGTTTATTTAGAACGATGTTTATGATTTGTTTTAGTTTATTTGGAAATGGTATTAATTTGGCATTAATTTTAAAGTAATTATTTTAATAATTTAATTTTATGATTATTATTATATCGTATTCTTAGATTCTGATTTAATTAACAATGGTATTTATATCAACTGACTGGAAGGTAAATGGAACATATAACAATTATTACGGATATGGAAATCAATAAAGAAATATAGTTGTTGTTGTGGTATTCACTCCTAAGACTGATCTGAAGCAACCCTCCATGCTAACCTATCTTGCGCAAACCTTATTTTTTGCTTATAACTAGCACAGCCCACATCCTCCCTAATCTGCTTAGCGTATTCCATCCTTGAACCCCTTTTGTTCTTACCCCACACACTTCCCTCTAATGCTAATTTTACAAGAACCTCGTGACTTAAAACGTGGCCTATTAATCTATCCCTTCTTTTAGTCAACGTCCTCCACATTGTTCACTTTTCCCTTATTCTGTTTAGATCTTCCTCGTTTGTGATTCTATCCACCCATCTGATTTTCAGCATTCGCCTGTAGCACCACATTTCAAAGACTTCTATTATTTTCCTTTCTGCAACTTCTACCGTCCCTTTCACCATGAAATCTTCAACTGCTTTGCATTTCTCATGTAACTAAGCCTCTTTGGCTGATTTGCAGTTCCTATCTCATTCTTCAACCGTCTGTACTACTCTTTACCATTTTCATCTCTAGCGTTTTTATATTTACGCCTTTCATCAATCATTTTTATTATTTCTTATGTTATATATGCTTTCTTAATGGTCTGAGCTATTCTTCCTATTTTATCTTCTGCTGCTCTAGTCATTTCTTCCTTCAGGAGTGCCAATTTATCTTCTATATTGTTTCTTTCTCCTTTCTCTATTAATCTACTCCTGTTATCTTCTTTGAAACTCTGAAGCACGCCTTGTTGCTGCAGTTTTTCTATTTCCCATCTTTTTGTTCTAATTCCTTTCTTCAGTTTCTTCATTTACAGCCTGCGTTTCATCATCAGCAGATTATGGTCAGAGTTTATATCTGCTTCTGGGTACGTCTTGCAGTTTAGTACCTGATTACAATAACCATTATATAATCTAATTGTTACCTGCCCGTGTCTCCCGGCATCTTCCATGTATCTAGTCTTCTTTCATGATTCCTAAACCAGGTATTCGTCACGACTAAACTGTGCTCAATGCAAAATTCTACCAGCCTATCTCCCCTTTTATTCGTTTCCCCAAGTCCATAGTCCCCAACTACATCACTTTCTCTTCCCTTTCCCATTACTGCGCTTCAGTCACCAATCACTATCAAATTCTCGTTTCCCTTGACATACTTAATTATGTCTTATATTTCTCCGTAGAATTTCTCAATTTCTTCTTCCTCTGTGGCACTTGTGGGCATAATGAAGAATTATTTCCAAATATGGAACGAGTGGTTACAGTCTATAATATGAATAGTGTAGTAAATAGAATGACCCTTACTTACAAATGCCTCTTGTCGCTGGATCGGCCAGTAACGAAAAGACTCAACTACTTGCGGAATTTGGCGGTAAGGAATCACGACGGCGCGGTTAAGCCCCGTGAAATTTGATGACATTAGTTAGTGAAGAGGATGGAATTTTTTCTCAAAAACTTCGGTGGAGGGGGCAAATGGTTCCTCCCAGGCAGGACGGATAAGAATTTTTATTGGACAGGATCGAGATCCTCCACCGATGAAATACGATATAGGGAAGTGGGGTTAAATTATAAAATAATCCAAGATATTTGGATTATGGATCATTAAAGGCGTTGTGGTCATTAAGGACGTGGATTTTAAGATAAAGGACGTTGTGATTTAAGATTGGACGTTAAGGACGTGGTGGTTAAGATGGATCATTAAGGCGAGAGAAACAATAAGAAATTGGAGATTTTCAGAAGATCCAATATGCTGACATAGGAATTAGTCATCCAATTCCAATATATGACGTGATTGAGTATCACTCCAGCGATTCAATGATTTAAATCACTGTAAGCCTCCGCATCCATCTGCTGGTCGATTGGCCAGATTTTCTTTAACCTTCTGCTTGTTCAGTTCTCCAGGAATGGCTGTAGTAGAGGCTTTATAAGATGATCCAGTTTGGCGTGGTGTTTACTGCTTCTTTCTTCTATAATTTGATGAATAAACTTTATGCCTAAATTTTCATGTATTGTTGTATTTCAGACGTACCGGACGACGTCGACGATATCTATAAGGATATTTGATTGAATGATTTTCACACTCAATTTACTTGCTCATCCCCATAGTTGTATACCATAACTTCAAATCGGTATGATTGTTGTTTTATAGAGTAGAAGTTTATTTTAAATAGAAAATGTTAATTTTCTGCCTAGTAGCCATTAAGAGCTGTATCACGGTGCAAATATAGATGTCAGTAATAGAAGAGGAAGTGGATGATGAAGAGGTGGGTGATAATATTATAAAGTCCGAGTTTGTGGTGGGCTTGGTTTATAATTGAGATTTTGCAGCTTTCACAAAAGATGAGCATTTATTGAGCTCGAGTTTTTACAATGTATTAACAATTTCTCAGGACAAGAGTGGGGACATGCATTCTCACAGAGGACCGACTGCATCAAATTTCTGTAACAAATAAAGGAATATGAATATGGTGGAAATCTCCGTAGTGATAAAGAATTTACTTTAATAAGCACACTAATTCAGAAAGAAAGTATGGACTAGACTTTTGCTTACTCTCTTTTCTGCTTCGGGAAGATACTCCTTGGCGCAGCACTTCGCTCCTCTCGGCGTTGAGGTCCGTCCGTCTTCATCTCCTTGGCACTCTTCGTTGTTAATTGACAATGGCCTTTCGTCTCATACACCTCCACAGCATTCAGATTAAGAATAAATGTGATCTCTGTCTCCTCCCGCCTTTTCCTCCGGCGTCCCCCACCCTGCAACACCCTGTTTCACTTATCTTATCTCCCTACATCAGTTCCTATTGGCGGCTGACGGCACCAGGAAAGCCCTGCATCTGCCTATGCAGTACCCTATAATCATGTGGCCTGGACCAACATGGCCAAGACAAAAACCAGCCACGTGGTCACACAACACAAGTTTGATACGGCGCTGACAGATCTGAGCGCCAGGAATTGATAACATATCAGTGAAGTTGGCAAGATCCTCGGGCGAAGAAGCAATATCATGGCTGCTCAGAAACAGGAAGAATACGAGAAGATTATATTAACAACATAATTATCCCCATACCGCAGATGACTGGGACTGAGATGCGAACAGCACAGGACAATTAGATTGTTACAGAAATAATTATTGGGTTTACACACGGGTATAGATGTGTTTAAAACGCGACGTTTCGACGACCACGTGCTCTGTGTTGATCTTCAGGCTGAGCACGTGGCCTTCGAAACGTCGCGTTTTAATGGCACCAGTACCCGAGTGGAAACCCGAGAACTATTTCTTCGTCAACTACACCGGGAAAGCCTTAGTTCACTTAATTGGATTAGTATCTTTTGCTTGCAAAATATGATTAAAAAAACATTTAGGAGGATGAAACGACAAATAGAATGCGAGTTAGGAGACGATCAGTTTGGTTTTCGGAAGAATGTTGGAATAAGAAAAAACAATATTGACTTTGCGTCTGATCTTAGAAGACAGAATAACAAAAATCAAGGCTACGTTCACGATATTCGTATATTTAGAAAAAATGTTGACTAGAACTCACTATTAAGGATTTTGAAGAGGAGTGCAATAAATTATGGAGAAAAAAGGCTTATCCAGTAATTACAATACAATATCAAGAAAAGAAAGCAGAAAGAAAGAAAAGATGTAACAAATGGTCGTTATGGCCGAGATTATATGCCTGTGTGGATTGAGGCATTCTTTAAGACGACTGCAATTTACGTCTTTAAACCCACACGGGACTGTTGACATAATGTGTATATGTCAGCTGCCCTCGATGTTACGGAGCAATGACATCTCGGGTACGTTTGATACCCTCGCACTCCATCTTTTCATGGAAGTCGAACACGTTAAACTTGCCAGCAGGTTACGTCGGTATCCCGGTTACAGTTCTCATCCAACCATCTTCTATTCCTTTCCTCTCCCTTACAGTGTATATAAGTAACCGTAATAATATACATATCTAAACTGAATATCTATGATTAACGGATAAATACTTCGACCTTCCTATTCTTGCCTAATCAGACTCAAGTGAACTCACACTACCAAAACCATCCTAATCGTTCCTTGAATATTTCAAATAATTCGAGATAAGCCTTATATCTCATTTCCTTTTCACGGTCCAAACCAGCTTCGGTATCAAATTCAAGACCAGACTCTGCTACTCCGAAATACTGGCAAAGGATCCCTACTTTTATTTTTTACGGTTCCCTGAGGACCTATAATCTCAGGTGAACACGTGACAAGGAGTTAGACAAGGATGTAGTCTGTGACCTATGCTTTTTAACTTATTTATAGAACAAGTGATGAAGAAAATTAAAAATTAATATGGAAAGGGAATCACACTGCTAAGGAACACGACAATTTCAAGTGTGCCATTACATCAAAATGCATAGCATAGCTGCTGCACTACAACGCCCACATATTCTTGACCCTGTAAATAGATTGAGCCCTATACTAAATTTTCAGTCTGAGCTAGTTGTAGAATTTAATGAACCCTAAATACGTATTAGTCGTAATTTAAAGCAAAAAATAAATTTTTTAACAGTATCGTAATAAATTTGTCAATAAAAATTCCTTTCCCTTGGTTGTCTATTATAGAACATTAGTTAATGTATTGAATAAATTGTAAGTAATATTTCTTATACTTTCATATAATGACATTTTGTATGTCAATTTGTAAAATCTGCTTTTCTTTGTGTATCTCGATTTATAATAGCACTTGCAATTAAATAAACGCCATGTCATGCTATTGACACTAAGAAGTTCTAAATTTTTCTGATTGAATTTTACTTTTGACTAGTTTAGATGTAGTACTCAATTATTATTTTATTTTATTTTGATATTTTCCATTAACACTCCTTGTAATAATTTCTAGTCGCACGTTGTCTACAAAGTTTCTATTTTATGTTTGATCGCAGGCAGAGAGATTCTTTGTCTAGTGAGCATCGCAGGTTACCAGGCGCGCAGTTAGTTTATTTGTAGATCGCTGACATGATTGTACATTTTATCAGTATAATAAATATCATTAAATAAATAACCCTACAATTGGTGACCCCGACGTGATATGCTTCAAAGCAAGGGTTGCCTCAACCACGACAAACTTTGCACCAAAAGTGGTGTAACCTGACGAATTCGAGTGCATACTCATGTAGTGTTCCTTGCAGCTGGAGATTGTCTGCTGCATGTGTCGCCGTTGACGGTTGCTGTAATGCTGTAATGGCACGCCGGATTCCAACTTGTGTGACTTGGAGGGTACAGAAATTCTTCAGTTCCACTTGTACAGTTCAGTTCTCGGAGTCACCACTTTCGTTCATAATTGACGATCGGCAAATTACTCAGGAAACATTGTTTTCCATACAAACCTCTTTATTATTATTATTACTAATCTGCTATTAGGCATTTCCCCCGTGGCAGCTATATACAAAGAAAATACAAATAAAACACAAATACAAAAGTTTACACTAAGGAAGAATTTTGAAGTGTAGTTTGCATCTGAAAAAGAAAACTAAGAAGCCACACAAAAATCACTTCACTGCACTTTACTATTATAACTTCATTGATTCTAAAAATAAAAATAAACTATTCACTTAAGTTTTCTTAGTCTATTTCTAAACTGATTTACGCTACCCGTGAAAGTCGTCAGTATTTCTGGAGGCAAGGAATTCTAATCGCGTATTGACCTATTTACAAATGAAAATTTTACTACGTCTGTGCGTTGCCCCTTTTCTTTAATTTTGAACGAGTGGTCATTTTTTGAAAATAATTTGGCGCCGTTAGATGGTTTGTTATTTCTTTCCAGGCCCTGTGGTTCACCCTTACTGGAGAAATTCATTGTGCAACATTCAATCGCATTTCCTATTTATTTGAGATGTCATAATACATTACTACAAATGAAGTTAGAAAACAGGAGAAAAGGAGACTGTAATAATTTGAAATGACGAATATTGAAGATTAAATAAACGAGAAAAATACAAATGAGAAGGTTTAAGAAGCTGTATGTGTATGAGCAAGTTAGACACTGTTTTATAGTTAGCTTTATAGTGATAGTGGATTTAGTGTTAGAATTGTTTCCAGTCAAATTCAGGTAAGCCATTTCATTGGTTCACTTGACTGTCGATATCAATTATAGATCTAATGACAGAACCGCAACAACTTGCTTATAAAAATAAAACTTTTATGATAAATATTAAACCGGTATGGTATTTTTGACAAATTTAGAATGTATCAACGATGACGGACGTATTCATCTTTAGTTACGTGAAGTTAAATTTGAAACAATGCGTTTCATCTCCAGGATTAAGTGCTCCATTAAGTGGCTAATGGCTTGTTAAAATATCCACAAGCATCATTAGTTGAGTTGCACATCCTCACAAGCTATCAAGGTAATAGAAATTTCTTTATATATATTGACCAAAGTAATTGATAACGATGAAAGCTACTGAACAGATGTTATTAGAACGTTCAACACAACACATGACAAATGAAGAAATAATTCCTCATCATAATACCTGCTTTGAGTTTATCAAGACATCAAAATCGAAATTGTAATGATAAAGTTTCCCTCTTGATCTGTTAACATTTAACAGGACTGTAATCAAATAAAAGGTATATAGTTGAAATGTTAAATTATTAGGTGGGGAGATTTTAGTTTATTAATTTAAGTATTATAATATTGTATTAATTGGATTCATTATTAAAAAAGAAAATGCAAGTTTGCTTTAACATTCGGAAATTAATATAAATATAATGTTTTAGCATGAGCGTTACGGTATTTACAAATTACATAAAAAACAATTAATTTGCATGAGAGTTTTAAATCAGAGTTTTCAGTGGGGTGAATTAAGAAGCTATTTGTATTTCTGGTGCCTGGTAAATGCGAAGTCTTTCTATTTCAAAAACAACTACACCCGCTAAGTATATAGACTCACGTCTGGAATTTTTAGTTGTAAGACAATCAAGGCCGGCTATGAAAATTAATACTACATTTAATTAGTGTGTATCAATAATAAATAAATGTTAAAATCGAATATAATTTACGTTGCTAACATTTTTCCTATTCATCTCACACTCCTCTCCAACAAAGTTTCTGTCCTCTCGGCAAGTGCTTGCTCTGCATCCGGAGTTTTAAAAAAATGCCCGTTATAATGTCCAAGTCAACCCCGAAATTCTGATATAATAAAATTTCAGATGTTTGACATCCTGTAGTCTAGTGGCTAGCGTGATCAGCGTATCGACTCTCCATCAGTCTTAACCCCAGTCTCCGTGACCATGGCAACACAAACATCCAAGCCCATGCCAGGATTTGAACGCGGAACCTCTGGGTTGTGAGGAAGTAACGCTATCCACTACACCACAGGAGGTCAAAAATCCAAAGTTTTATTTTACAATAATGGAGTGGTATGTTCAAAAATTTAGTACGGTTGGCCGTTCAGGTTCATACTAAATTCAACATTAAATTATGTCGCGGTAAATTTGGGCCTTAGATTATAGGCCAATTACTTAGCATCAAATGATACTGTTTTTTAACTGAGCATAGCAAGAAACATACTAAGACGTGCTGAAATAGAGAAACTATTGTACCATACACACCAACAATACAATAATAATTACACGCATTAAAGAGAATAAAAATTCTTAATTCTTCTCAGTAAATTTATAACTAATCTTCATTATTTTCTCAATTAGTTGCGGCTGCAATCCTGGTCAGTTGACAAGGAACTATGTGGAGAATCATAATATCTAACATTCAGAGTTCCACTGTTGTTTTAAGGCCAACATAAATAAGCATTGTTCTTGTAGAGAAAAGTCTACTCTTCGCAACGGTACAATTTAAAAAGAAATTAGGAGTTACGTATATTGTGTTATATTGCCGTAAAACTTTGCTATATTTGTACGTATAATTGTACTGGACAACTTACACGTGGAACATCTCTCGAAATATTTGAAAAATAGAAATTTTGTTTCAGTGCAGCTTAATATGGGGCTTGATATGTACAGATGAGTAGAATAGTTTTTCTGTTTCAGTACTTATTATGGTCTCCAAACTGAGGTCCAAATTTGCCGCAACTAAATTTTGGTGATTTGACATCCGTAAATTTGCTTGTCAGGCATATAGGAAGCTAAGTCCGTCGAGTTTACACCCGTGTTCGACTACCACTTGGGCGCACTTCACCAATACAAGAATTCTTTCTTAAAAATTACTCGCCTTTTATTGATTATTTATTAACTTCTTTTTACCTTATAATCGTGAATTCTAGTATTGCTAAAAACTATAATATAATGCATACCGTTTCACACTTAAAAGTTAGTTTGGAGTGTTATTTTTTGTGTAGATACAATCAGAGATCAACACGAATTCCACTTGTTGCTTTTGGGAAACTGCGTGCTCACATTTCTTGTTCCCCTGAACTTTATCACAAGAATTACTTGCAAATGTAATAGAGGATTCCAATTTGGTTGGCTGGAAGGGGTTTAAAACCCTCAAATCGTCACCATTATTAAGATTGGTGCATTTAATTTTACTTACGAAAAAAAGCATTGTCTTTGAATTGTTTTGAGATATTTTATTAGAACTTCTATAGTAATGAAGATTGCGCTCAGCAAGTTCTAAATGAATGAGTGAATTTAAACCTTTGAGTTTTTGATCCGCTCGAAATAGACTATCAGTAATCATACTGATGACTTAAAATTATTTAATAAGCGTTCATCGTTTTACAATTAGATGAGGGCATACTGCACAGCGAAACTAAAAATGCATATTTAAAAGAAACGTTTTATGGCAAAAATCAAATTGTTTTTAGGTTTCGAAGCCACGATCACTTCGAAAAATTAAAAAAAACTTAATAACTACTGACTGACTGTCGGTCTCATTATTATTGATATTCGAAAGGAATTGATTTGAATGCTGCGAAAGACGTAGTTGGCCGCTGACTGCTTCCAGACCCACAGACCTTTGAATCTGATTTATGTAGCTTCCTTTATAACTTTAGAAATACTGCTATTGTTTCATCTAATAATTTACGGCAAAATTAGAGTCAAAAACAAAGAAAGAGAGCCAGTGTTCCATTTACGTCGACGTCTACGCGAATCCGGCTTAATTAGGTATAAATCAGGCGAGTGCCTACAAGCCTTTGGTGTCGCGTTACTTAATGGTGGGGAGCGCTTGCTTTCTCTCTTTCTCACTGGTATCAGCCGCCATTAGCCGTTTTCTTTCTTCCTTTTCTCGTCATTCGTGACGGTTCAGCGGGTATCTGAAGAAAGTGTCCAGATCCAAATCTGTGAACGATCAAGGCAAACCCTGCTATATTGGATGAAAGTTAAAATGTTTAATGGAAGGACTGGATTAGCCTCGTATATGAATTGCTTAGCAATGTTAAGTAAATACATTCTGCAATTATTTAAAATTAAGGCTCTGAGGGCGTTTCAACGGGGTAGAGTACAACACTCTTTCAATGAACACTCATATTTGCATCCGTACTTGATTGGCGGAGTTTCAAGACAAGAGTGGACGTCTAGATGAATGTACGAATATATTTCAATTATTGATTACGGAATGGTACGTTCCCTTTCCTTTGGATTAATAAGTCTTTGTTTGCGGTTGTTGTATAACTTCTTGTTTAGTAACAATAGATACGCAAAGAACTACAATATCAACAGCTGTTTGATTCCTCTTCAATATTCCGTTTTACCTTTCATCACCACCCATTCAACGTATAAGATAAACAGTTTTGTGAGATACTCTATCTTGTCTTACTCCTTTCTTGATTTCTGCTTTATTTTCTTGCTCTTGAAATCTAATTACTGCTAACTGCCTTCTGTAGAGGTTATCGATAAACTTTCTATATATTTAAATCCTGTGCTCTTCAAAATCCTAATAGTGTATTCCAGTTCACATTGTAAATGGCTTTTTATAAATCTACAAACGGCTTGAACGTAACCTCTTTTTTCTTATCCTGTCTTCTAAAATTAGACCCAGAGTCAATATTACTTCTCTTCCTAAAATCAAATTAATCTCCTCCTAACTCGCATTCTATTTGACGTTCCATACCACTATATACTTTAACGGTCGCTCCGTCGCTCCGCATCCGCCCTTTTCAAATCCCTTCCTATGCTATTAAAGGGGAGTTGCCTGTTTCAGGATCACCCTCATGTAGCCTGTTAACCAAAAAAAAAGGCTCTACCTTGGGGAGATAGGCGCTGCGGGAGTTTTCTCGCAGACGCTTCACCCCAGGGTGACTGCGGGGCTCACTTGATTATGTCGGGAATGCCTCGTACTCATTTTTATCAAAGTTCTCACATGCCAGACACCTTCACCTTCGCCATCTGCCTCCTGAAACTGGTGGAGACATGGTAAAGGTAATGCTGCGACCCCACAGCAAACTCGTCTCCCGCCATTCGGAAGGGCGTGAGAATAATACCCAATGCCCGACCTATGATGCAGGTTTTCTAGGGTTTTCCCTGCATCTCTTTAGGTGAAACACCGGGTAGGATCTTTAAACCATAGCCCGGAGGCCCTAGTCAACCCTTGGCTACCTTTGTCTACCTTCCACATCCCCCATTTCCAATTCCCTTCCTATGCTATTAAAGTGGAGTTGCCTGTTTCAGGATCACCCTTATGTAGAATTTTCACCCCCCCCCCCCCAATGAAAAGGCTCCTCGTCACGCCGTTTGGTGAGATTTGGCGACATCGGGTGGTATATTTCTCCAATTAGAACTGTAAATGTTATTGGTGGATATCCATCCCTGCCACTTTGGTGATATAAAATAAAGAAGTAGGGAGGAGATTTTATATAGGTATGTAGAGAGATTTTGAGACACAAATTTTTGAAGGTGTGATTTGGACAGAGATTTTGGAGAACAAATTCAGAAAGAGTATTCTCGAGAGCGGTGGGACGGGAGAGATGGTTAGAGGTTTCTGTCGTCGGTGGTTGAGATTGTGGCAACGGAGATCCTGAACCAGGAAGAATAGCAGCAACGGCAGGTGTGATCTGGAGAGAGGACGACCCAATTAGGAGGAGGGACTTGGAATATGCACTAAGCCGACACGGTAATTACCCCTGTGACTCTTTGATGATTTTCTGTACTGTCAGGTCCGAGTAGATGTCGGGTAAAATATTCTGTTCTATGAGAAGGTCCATTTACGACCCTGATTGTAGTTATAAAATTATTAATTTTAGTAATTTAATTTGGGTCATTTATTGAGTAAATATATTTATAGTTTTAATTGAGAAAGAACTGCCGGAATAAAAATAGAAATATCAAAATAGTAAGATTAATGTAAAATATGTTTTTTGTTTTTCTTAATTTTATTACAAAATCTAGTCTTAATATATCAATATTCCACTAAAATAATAATAGATCACCCCGTTACAATACTATTTTCGTTAATATTTTGCGTGCACAGGATACTAAACTAATTGTCCTGTTCTGTGCACATCTATCAACCTATAGTCTTCTCCAGCATGGGTATAATTAAGTTTTACTAAAATCTTGTGGTATTCTTCCTGTTTCGTAAATTTCGCAAACCATTCTGATCAGCCATGATATTGCTCCTTCGCCCGATGATTTTATCAACTCCGCTGGAATGATATCAATTCCTGACGCTTTACACTTACTCAGATTTGTAAGCGCTCTGTCAAACTCCGACCCTAAAGTTTCGTCCCCCAGCTCTTTATCATCAACCTCCTCTTCCTCTTCTATTACTGACTGATCTAGATTTTCGCGGTGATACACTTTTCATAATTATTCCTTCCATCTTTCTACCTTTTCTTCTTTATCTGGCATAAACTTCTCATCTGCCCTCCTGATAATCTTTCTAAACAATTCCTCTTACCGTATATTTCTTTGATTTTGCTATTAGCTGTGTCTATTTTCCCTTTTACCATGAAATCTTCAACCGTTTTGCTTTTTTCTTCTTGCCAAGCCTCTTTTGTAGTTTTTCACTTCCCATCTATCTCATTTTTCAAGTGTCTGCACTGATCTTTACCATTTTATTCTCTCGCGATTTTATATTTACGCTTTTCATCATTCATTTTTATTCTTTCTTGTGTTATCTATGCTTTTCTATTCGTCTGAGCTATTCTTCCTATGTTTTCGTCGGCTGCTCCAGTAATTTCTTCCTTGAAGAATGCCCATTTCTCTTCTCCTTTCTCTATTAATCTACTTTTGATATCTTCTTTATAACACTGCAGCACCTCCTGGTGTTTTAGTTTTTCAAATTACCATCTTTTTGTTTTGATTCATTTCGTGAATTTCTTCTTTTTCGGTCTGCATTCCATAACCGTAGTTTACATCTGCTCCTGTAAAGGGTTAACAATACATAAATTAATTTTTAAATATTTCTAAAGTAAACTTATGTCCGATATGTCACGAACGTAATTAATTAATAACTCCTGGATTCGTCGTGCAAAATAATCTGAAATGTTTTAAAAAATTATATTGATTACCAATATTCGGATACAGACGTCGCTATTAACAATGGATCATACTCATCAATAATTTTAGTATACAAATATATATTAATAAACAGTTTGGTAGTCCTAAATAATGTCATGAATAGGATGCCTGTAATTACCGTGCGCTATATGAACATTAATTGTGGTATGTAAATAATGAAGCAAGTGTAGTGAGGGAGAAATGTCACTAACATTAGTTTTATTGTGTAAATATGAAACGTTTTCTACGTATATTTACTTTAACAGTCGTAGTAAACTCAGTAGCCAGCGGCGGTGCGAGATCTGATAGAAAAATAGTGATGAGTAATGTTTTGTCGGCAACAATGTAGGGAACAGATTTGGCCTGGTACACATTAGTGATGCGCTGAACATTTATTTCCCGGTAGCATGTTAATTTTAATAAACATACATTCAGTACATGGTGATATAACCTGAACTGCGCCCATTATAATCGCCCTTGTGTGCCGCACGTACCTAGATAATTACTTTTATTTTTACAAGGAATATACTCTGAACATTGTTAAATCACCACAATATAATATCATGTATTCACGATAAGGAGGGAAAAGGAAACTAACAAGGATAAGAATAATTGTTGATACAAAATTAAAAAATGACTTTTGTAGTTTTTAGTACTAATTAAATAACATTAAAAGTAAATAAATCAAGTAAAACTTCATTTATTTACAATAGGAGATTGTGTCAGATAATTGATTTATTAAAAGAAAATATGGGAAGAAAGTATGACAAACTTATGCTATTATATTAATAAAAGTTTAAGTTCATTCTTGAAATATTTAATTCTATTCCTTGAAGATAATGGTATCTAGTTAACTTAAACCAATATTACATTACTTTTAACATGAATACTTTTTAAAAACTTTTAATTACGCCCTTCTTGAAGAACTATAACTTTTTATAACCTGTTAAATAAAATTCGCCAGTGTCGAGCAAACAGCCAGCTTATGGAGCGATGCGCGTCCCTAGCGGGCCAGCGTTTAACTAAATATAACAGGTTGAGCAGAACCGTCTAGAGGACCCTGTTACTAGGTAACAGAATACGACGTAACAGCGTTAAATTGTTCTGTTGAGTCTTTCTGCAAGGCGTGTTTTACTCATTTCTGTGCAGAATGATTATATATTTTATATCGTTCCAAAAAGTAAATTAGATAATTCAATACATATTTTCAATAATTTTCAACAAAATTTAAATATATTTTAATATTATTATTGAAAAATTGAATTATTATTAATTCTTAATTTTTTTTCTTTTGAATTGTTGTAAGAGTACACCATTTTTTTCGTTCAAAATTTGACATGGGTATTGACGAAATTAATTTAGAAAAATAATATTATTAACTTTATTAAAATTTCAATATGGTATTTGTGATGAGACAACTTGATAGCTTTTCTTTGGAGTCGGGAGACTGACTGCCGCGCTGCTGTCACTAGTTCGACCATGTGTACGAGGCCAAAGGCGCTCGGGGTCGAAGTTCACGTGATCGCAGCAGTGTGGGTGGGAATCACGTGAAATTTTTTCAGAACCGTCTGAAAGTAGAAGTGAGAGGACTGACCCACAGACGACAGTGGATTTTTCTGAGTACTCGAAACGACGAATGGTGTACCGCTCTGGTTGCGTCCTCAGCGCATGGTGTATGGTGCACGATGCTGGGTCGTTTTGGATAAGTAGCAGGAAATAATGCCACGCCGAGATCGTTTTATCGCGCTTGCTATTTATTGGAGGGGTTCTCCGTACAATCATATGAACACTTTATATGATATTGAATACAGATAAGGCACACTTGTCTCTCAAGAAGGCAATTAACAAATGTCCGCCAGCTCTCTTCTACCGACAACTGTCAACATATGCAGACGAATGCACGTAGCACTCTACAACATGCGTTTCAGGACAGTCACAGAACATAGAATAGAGTAGAAACGGCAGGCGTAGGGAGACCTCTCCCCGCTCCACTACCCTCATAAAGGTCTCACAACACTGATGTTTCTTAGTAGGTAAACAATTGGTAATCGCGCAGTATTTAAGTAGACGAACGTGTATCTTTTCCAATTCACGTTCTTCATTATTGTTTCCCTTCGTTTATTACAGTTTTTAACTGATCAGGTTTCGTTCACTTCGTGCGTGCGCATAAGTGATGCAATTGAAACATGTCATGCTGCGCCGCATTCGGATGCAGCGCAAAGGAATGGGACAAGACAGTTATTCCTCCCATAAATCTTCACATTTAAACAATTATCCATCAGTGTGAAGTCCAATTTATTTGGTGAAGGTGATTAATAAATAATTTGGCATACTCATTTCATGTTTATATTAGTAAGTAAATTTCCTTATCTGCAAAAACCTTCCTTGCCTGTGCTATCCTACTCTATTTATTAGTCTGCCCAGAATTCTTTAACTCCTTAAAATATCCCTTCCCAATCTAAAACTCTTTGTCATTCAACTTTTCCGCCTTGGTTTTCCCTCTATTAATCCCCATGTTGTGCTCTTCCTCCAGTATCACGTTCATGCCATTTATTACGTTTTACAAGTCTTCGTCTGACTCTTCTAATGCTGCAATATCATCTGCAAACATTAGGGTTTTTATTTCCTCTCGTTGCAGTATGATTCCCTTTCCATATTCACCTTTAATTTTCTTCATCGCCTGTTTTATAAACAAGTTGAACAGCATGGATGACAGCCTGTATCCATGTCTTACTCCTTTCTTGATTTCTGCTTTTTTTCTAATTACTGCTGACTGTCATATTTAGAAATTATTGATAATTCTTCTTCGTCGATATATTATACCTGTCGTCTTCAAAATCGTTAGTAGTGTGTTCGATTCACATTATCAAAGGCTTTTTCTAAATCTACAAATCCCATGAAAGTAGGCCTTCTTTTTCTTTTCCTGTCTTCTAAAGTTATACCCAGGGTCAAGATTGCTTCTCTTCCTAATACATAACTGAACGCATTTTATTTCACGTTCGATTTCCCTATATACCATTTTGCATTTATGAGATACTCGAGGTAACTTATTTTCGTATACATATCAGGTAAAAGAATGCGGTACAATATAAATGGATAATAAAATGTAAATTGTCTACATCATATAGATAATTACCTTACAATTAAACTATTTATACCATATCTACTTCCAACGACTTTTTAAGGTGATGTGTTTTCTTGAATTACAGGATTCATAATGAGAAAACTAAAAATGATGATGAAATGTTGAGCCTGTTTGGAAGATATTGAGAAAAAAGTCATTAGTATTGAGAAAGACCTACTTACAATAAAAGACCGTAATGGATTGATATTGGGCCTACCACATGTGTGTTATTAGTGTGTAAAATTTGTGACTATATATATATATAGTTGCCAAGATCTCGGATATTTAGATCTTTTATTCATATTTGTTATTTTACGCTTGTTTTTTTGTAACTATTTCCTAGTACAACTGAATTATTCATTTCTGTACGCCTGAATTTACCCGGTCGAATGACGAGTGGTTTGATTGTGGTTGAATGTGTCGTTTGCAGTACTTCGCGGCAGTAGGTCGTGTTGTCGATCACGGTCGTGCGTGGCGTGATTCTTAAAACAGTACAAAATCGACGAACTAGCCAGGTAGTCATAGCGTCAGTTGGGCTGCTGATGCTCCAAAGTCTTCCTTTGCGGCCTAACATGTAGCAATGTAGCAAGGAGAAGAAGTAGATGGGCGCCTTTAGCTGGCGGTGTTGCTCTGGTTGCGATGTTCCCGCGTCCCGCAACTATGTCACAAACCGAAAAGCTCATAGCTCATGTGAAACAGTACCCGCTACTCGTATGACCTGAGTCATGACGACTACAGGAATATCAAGAAGAATAATAATATATACGATTTCAATGATTAAATTAGGAATTTTAGCTTAAATTTGCGTGTATGATTCATTTTGATATCTCGCACGATTCAGAAATTATTAATATAATCAAAATTTAACATTTTCAGGAAATTATCTGAGGAGACTTATACATGGTGATGAAAAGTGGGTTTAATTAAATAAAAACTTTACAATTTCGTCGTTAGGACAGTAATTGTACAGTAGTACAATTGAGTATAAATTTCTAAAGCTGAGAAGAAAGTTAAGAACATATAACGGTCAATGAGTCAGTTACGAATTATTTATTTACTTTTACAGTATGACTAAGTTACCAAAAAATACTGAAACACTAATATTTTGTCCTCTATCCGCGGTATTTATTAGGTGTACATTACAAACAATGTGAAACAACGAAATGAAATACATGAAATGAAAGCTACACAATGCTTTTAAGCGTATTGTTAATAGCTAAAAATAACAAACAAATCTTGTCAAATTTATTTCCAAGAACGTCATATATCCTATAAATTAATCGTATTAATTTTTATATCTATATCCGAATTATTGCATTTTATATTAACATTTGATTTCCCTGTATAGACATATTTATAATTTTGAGAGCTTTTTCTATTAATTTTATGATATATTTTCCAGTCTGTTTGAAAATGAACGGATAAATCATTTTCATTTTACTAATCAAACCTCATCAGAGTTGCGCCCACATTGATATCATACCGTTCTAGATGTTCTTCCAGGAATGTGTACGTGAATCTCACAATCGAAAAGGCGCTGCGTTTTAACACTGTCAATAAAACGTTAATATTTCTTTTACACTGAAATATGGACAGTGTAGGCCCATAGTTGTTACCTCAGAGTGCTTCTAGAGCAGGGATGATAATGTCAATTTTTATTCCACTTACTTAGCTCGATCATCCTCTTCGGCTGGAGCTAATAGTAAGAGAGCCTCTTCTTCATCTGAAGACATTATATCAAACAATAATCTCCAATAAAAATATTATTATTTTAAACCAAAGCCGACTGTATGCAGGAAGAGCCTATATAATGAACTCCCGTTCCGCTACAGTGTGGAGGGCCATGGCTGCGGAACTCTGCTCCGCACCTCAAGCGGGACCTTAAGGCGCTGTGCGTTGTCTGAAAAACTCACAGGCTACACCGACGGCTGGGAAGATATGGGATTCGAACTGGCGTCCCTGACCTGCTGTGACGCGGAATCTAACGTTGGAGTTGACTGTTTTCATTTCTAGAGGAAAGCTTCCATCCATCGTGATGCTCAGTCGACGACCGTCAAGCAGTATTAATATGGACCGGCAGGTGGTATTGGTCCAACTTTTTCCAGATGAATGTGCTGGAATCGCCCTGAAGCTGTAAGGAAATTTCCTGTCCGGTTGATAGCGTGCCACGTGTTTTCCCTGCGGCATGGAACTATGCAGTGCTTGCGGTTGCCTTCGCCTTCGCACCTGCGTGGCTGAGCCCGTGTAACGCCACAAATAGTTGGTGCCTGAATCTCTCGGTGACGAACTGACGGCAGCGATCCTTGATGAAGTCACAACACAGTTACAATAGAACCAACGACGTGAATATGCTGTGTTTTTGTTCACGGAAACAGTTCTTAGTCGTTGTTTTGCTCGGCGAAGTGGCTAGCAGATCAAATTTTCTGTTAACCAAACAAAATATTGTTATAACAACGTTAAATCATACGTGTAGCTTCAAATCGCGATTTGAATCAACCAATGTAGAAGCATGCCATGCGTGCCTGCCGGATGTTTTATGTATTGCCGTAGAAACAAATTACATAAAAATGGTGCAATTGTAAATTATTAATAAATAACGAATAGAAAATACGGAAATTTATGTTTGAGAGTGAGATATTGTGGGACTTTTCCTTATGTTAATTTGAATTAGAGCCATTTATACTGGAACGATTATAATACTAAATTGTAAATGCTAGTTGATTTCATAACAATCAAAATCTATTTACAAAGTTGAAGTTTCTTTACATTAACTCGTTGACTCTGTTTAATTAAAGTAAAAAGCTTAATCATACAAGGAAATACACTCGATTGAAAATTTAGTTCACTTGCGTTCAGTGCGAGATTTTTATGCTCTCCACGATCACGTTAAAATTATTTAAAGAGCAAAATATAATAATTACGAAGTCTCTAACTAAGCAATATCATATCCATACTTACAAAAACAAGCTAAATAGGTTATACCCTTCTCAGGGTATATTGTGGTCAGGCAGAAAAATACTTCTATTCTGAATTGCCTAATAGAACACGTGATCAGACAGTAATAGTGAAAATGTTTCATATTATAGCAATAAACAGTATGGTGACTTGGCTGCTAGAAAAGGCAAGATACTATGGGGTCTAGGACGATTTGGCGCAGCCTATTGGGCGTAGCCACTTCGGCGCAAGCGCAATTGGGCGCAGCCGTTTCGGCGCAGGCCAGTTCGGCGCGAGGTTGGGCGCGGGGACATAACGTGAAGATAGACGACAATATCGTGGACATTTGTTTCAAACAAGTAATTTCATACCAATACACATCTGATATTAATATTAATAAATTGTAAAACAGCCTATATTTCAGAATAAAGTGGTATAAACTTTATTAACAGCAGTATGTTCACTACTTTTCGTTCCTAAATTTTAGAACTTCATCTCATCTTGCATGATTATAATAAAATTTAAAATATATATTTACAATATAATATGTATAATACAGTTACGTTGTATAATGCAAATTTTTCCACTAAAACACAAATTAAAATTGATAAAAATTTTGTTGTGCAAATCGCACAAGCAACGATACCGAGATAACAGTTACAAAGAATAGCTCATAAACGTATTCTTAGTTTCACAATTACAATGGAAAAATTCAACAATGAGTTAATTCTGTTTAGATTAAGTAAATACTTAATATTATCATAACAAGTTGTGCAACCTCATTATTACCAAATGTACATTTCTAATAATCCTGTTGTAATCTTTACTGAATCTGCCAAAGGAACATGACTAAATCGTTTTATTAAGTTGAAACGTTATCATCGGACAAATAAATACATATAATTTTCAATAAAAATTAAATCCATTACTTTAATTATTAATTACTTAGAAATTAATTTGAAAAGACTTAAAGAAGAAAATTGCGTGGACAGTAGCACTTTTAACCCTTAGTTTTTAACTTCTGATAATATTGCCAAAGCCTATGCTCAAGCTAAAATACATAAACCTAATTTATCTTTCACAATTATCGTTTTTCTACTAGCAGCCCTCTTCATAACATTTCTATGTATTTATAAAATTTCTTCAATTAAGGTCTTAATGAGGAAAGCTATTTTAGAGTAAAAACGTATTTTAAGTTTTTGACCATTTAAACGTCGCTAATGAGCATGTTTCATTATCATTAGATGCAGTATTATTATTTAATTTTTACCCAATACATCAATTATACCAAGTTTTAGATATGGATGGAATAATTATTTTTCCAAATTGACAAAAAAAATTTTATCAAAAATTCTTATGTTAATACATGTATTATAAATTCCACTTATGTTTGATTCAATAACATTTACTATCATGAAATCATTGGTTCTACCTTGGGAATTTTCTTTGTCATTTTTTCCCGCAAATTATGAGATGGGCGATCTAAACACCAAGCAAACGTAATGGTATCGTGTTAGGGCGTGTAAACAGGAAGGGAGTGCACGTCTGGTCCCCCGAGGATCCGACACATTTTCCTTACCGTGGACGAGCCCCAGACGTCCTGGACATAGCCGTAACAAAGGGATTGCTATACGTTGCAGGCCCTTATCACAACCCTGTTATTTTCAGAATGAAAACAGATCTTGACCTCGTCAAAGCGCCGAGAAACTTCAAGAACGTCGACTGGGTGAAGTCCAAGAATCCATCGCGGAAGCCTCCGAGCCTGCAGTGGAGTTCTTCACGGAGATGACCGTTCACTACGCCAACGAGACGTCTGGACCCCGGCGACCGGCAGCCTCGCAGCGGACGCCCTAACTCCCCGCGAGCATCCTGGAGCTCATCAGAGAGAAGAACCGTCCTAGAAATTGCCGGCAGGACACACGGGACAAACCAGCCAAGGTTCATATGAACCGGATTGTCCGGAACATACGAGCCGCGACTCAGCACAGAGATGAGCTCTGGGAAGCGCGGCTGATGAGTATTGGCCTCACTGACGGCATTGTCTGGCAGGTGACGAAAAGTTACGTGAAGAAGAGGACACGGATTCCACACTTCAGAGTAGTAAACGGCGAGGCTTATGGTCCCTCGGAGAAGGCTGAAGTGCTTGAGGACACCTTTGAGAGTGTTATATCGACGAAGATGGTCGATGTAAGAAACAATCACAACTGAAAGGACGTTCACTTCCCCAGGCAATCGATCACGTGTTTGTGATGTACGGAAAAGGAAGAGATGAGAAAAGGTCAGTTCGGTAGCGTTGGATTCGCTGTCACCTTGATGACAGTCAAGGATTGGTGTCTTGGTGAATGTTCTGAAGAAATGCACTAAGTATAGGAGACTAATTTATTGTCCCTATGGTAGTCTACACAACTTAAAGGATAGGAAAGAAAAGAAGACTAGCAATTACATATTTGCTTGGAGCCCTTGAAGGAAGGTGTTCAAGCGAGCGATGGATGTCCCGGACTTACGAGCTTAACTGGCGTTTGGTGAAGGTGGACCAGGGAAGGTTCCTCCCCCCCCCCTTTTCACGACTTTCTAGCCATTTAACTATCGGAAAGGCAGTAATTCAAAGATGGCTGCCTTTCCCCTTAAAGTCTCCCCACTGAGAGGTTCTGATGACCGCTATTCCAACACTAACGCTGAGAACATTCCTACACGTGTAGGAGACACCCGATACCGCGGACATCCCAAAACCAGGAACGGGAGCCGAGATCGCTCAGTAGACAGACGACACCGCACTGTTTGCTGCGTCGTGGAACCCGGACACGGTGGGAAACCGCCTGAACGCAGGGTTGGAAAAGATCCAGCGCTGGACAACGAACTGGAGAGTGTAGATCAGCGCGTCGAAGGGCCAGGCGCTGCTGATCACCCGACGACGGCCAGAGAGACCCGTCATCTGAATCTTCGGGGAGGTTATCCCGTGGTCCACAAAGGCCAAGTATTTAGGGGTAACTTTGGATACGAGGCTGACATGGAATCACAACGTTAAGGTGTTCAGCAGAAAGGTAAACGCTAGGCTAAGTGTTCTATATCTGATTTTTAGGTCTAGCTCGAAGTTGTCACCGTGAGTGGGGATCTCCATCTACCTCTCCCTCATTCGCCCGATGATTCAGTACGCGGCCCGGTCTGGGCCAGCGCAGCCGGCAGCCACCTGGAGAAGATCTTCACTCTGGAGAGGTTCGTTCTGGAGAGAACATTCCACCTGCCGCCGCGGACATCCAACGCCGTAGTTATGCAGCTGTCTGGAGTCAACAACCTGTGGAATAGCATCCTGCAGACCTCCGAGAGGTTCTAGAGAAGGGCGCACGACTCTAGCAATGAGCCGGTCTCATCGCTAGATCGATACGACCCTCATAAGAAGGGTAACCAACCTTTGTCGATCTGCCTGTAAAGTATCAACAAGTATGTATAAATTCCTCTCGGGTTTCCAATCGGGTCAAAGAGATTATCAATGACGTTTCAATGGCTTTCTCTGCCATCATCTTCAGACTGAAGTATCAAATTCAGTAAGTGTAAGCATTCTATCCCTGTTAATCTAATTTATATTCTTTATTAGGTCTACTAGCCTCTTTACAGCGTGTACGTATCTATGTTAATGTATATATATATATATATATATACAACTATTTATTTATTTTATATTTTGACTTATTTATTTATTTTATTTTTACACCCCTATAATCCTTTCGTTAACAGTCTTGTAGGTGTGCGGAAGAAGTAGTAGTAGCAGCAGCGGTATTTGAATAATGAATGAATGCTTGAATTAATGTGTGAATGTAATTTATTTTCAAATGTTAGGTAGCCGTAATGTCAATTTTATGTATGGTATGTTCAAATGTGTAAACAAAAGATGACATTTTAGGAATGAAAATCTATTAGTGTGTCATCGGTACAAATCCACATCAACGCGGAGTAGATTCCACTAGGAAGGAACTCCGACACTTGAAGAGGAGGCTGGACCTCGAGTTAGATATCACCGCTGCCGCTACTTTTATGAAATTTCTGTTTCACTCATGGATAAATATTTCGATTGTTATTCTGAACAAAAAAATACTCTCATAAATTATTGTTTCTAATTGTACAATGAATAAATAATTTGGAATCTTTAAATAATTAAATATACTTACGACGTTTAGTCCATATTTGTGGAATTCAACATATAAATTATAATTGGAAAACATATATTTAAACGCAGGTGATTTTGTGTGTTCTCCGTCCGGCGACGCTTACAACCTGATGCTCGTAAATATATTTAATACATATTAACTTTGTGCAGACGAATTGGTTGGACTTGTATCTATGTTTCTGTTACTTGTGCCTCTTCATTTGTGCGACGTGCATTTTCATCCGTTTTAATTCATTGATTACGCGAGTAAATTTTCATTTCATAAAAAACTGTATTATACATAATATATTGTAAATAACTATTTTGTATTTTTAGTTTTATTCACTTTAGATAAGGTTCCAAATATAGGAACGAAACGTCTTGTACGAATTGCTGTTATTAAACATTATCTTAAATTTTTCATACTTATAGCTTACAAACTCTCGGGCATTGCAACTGATGATGTTTAGAAATATTTTTAAAAAATTTGATAAATATTAAGTTATATGTTTTGTAATGTTAAGTGAGTTTCGCGCCGAACCGCTGCTTTATATCTAGTATTGTTAAGCAAACACTATAATTTATCAATTTTTGTTAGTCTCTTTTATTTTCTTACTATAAAAGTATTAAGGAATGTATTTAATAATTTAGATAAATATTAAGTAATGTGTCTAGTAATGTTGAGTGAGTTTCGCGCCGAACTGGCTCACGCCGAACCGGCTGCGCCCAATCGGTCGCGCCGAATGGTCCCATCCCGGTACTATGAGGGCAGAGCAACACAACAGGAGCATATATCACCTATGATTTGCATTTCTCAGAATAAACACGCGTCATATGGGCTGTACATCTAATTTAATAAATATGGGAGGCTACAGAAGAAATATTCACATGCGGTATAAATCTTTGTTTTGAATGACCACTCTCACTGTTACATCCGTCGAAAATTAAGTGCCCCTTTGCACATAATCGCTCACTATCCCGTTAACATACTCAGTATACTTCCTGTCATTAAATAACTACAACTTCAGTACAACGTTTCCGTCTATTTATATAATACGCACCACTTTGCTGCTGGGTCTGTAACATTCTCGCGCTTTCACGTCCTGCGTTACGCTAGCAACACTGAAATCAAAGAAAACATGGGACATGAGACCCTAACTTATAAGTTGAATTTATTACTTATTGTAAGTGTGTGTTTCTCAGCTTCAATACATTTACTTGAGTGTATCATTCAAATTTTATTGCTCAGTTTGTTTGAAGGAGGAACATTCACTGATACCAAGAGCGAGGCGCCTCCCGGGGAAGATAAATTACTTATAAAATATCTTCCAGTTTTACTGAAGATTTTTATACTTTTGGATAAAAGCCAATAATTGATCATATTATTGACGTAGTTTTCTTCGCAAAAGGCACTACAATTGAAATATATACATAAAAAATTTATTCATTAGTCAATAAGACAAACACTGTTGTGGTATTCAGTCCTAAGACTTGCCTGCTGCAGCCCTCCATGCTAACATATATCATATCATATGCAAGCCTCTTCATTTCCGCATAACTGCTAATTTTATAAGACCCTCATGTCTTAAACTCGTGGCCTATTAATCTATCTATTCACTTGGTGAACCTACTGCACAATGATCGCTCTTCCCCTATTCTGCTTAAAACTTTCTCGTTTGTGATCTGATTTTAAGCATCCTCCTATAGCACCACATTTCAAAGGCTTGAATATGATAGATAAATTTATTTCGTTACACTGGGCTGAACCCGGTGGCAACGTATATTTAATATTCCAATAAAAGATATTAGTTAAAAAATTATACTAATATAAACATTGAATATAAAAATACTTTAACACTAATTTTAATCCTGAATAAATTAAGTTAAACCGTGTCCCTAATTCTGTCCCTAAATAATTTTAAACTCTTCGGCAAAGTCGCTAATAGACTTGCAGGCAAATCATACCAGTCTTTTACGGTCCTATTTACGAAGGAGTATTTACCCATGTCTGTTAGTAGTCTTCTCTGGTTAATTTAAGTCGGTAAGAATACGAGTTTTGATATGACTCCAGGCCGGTTCGTCAGTGCACAAAGCCTGGCCCTCTTTCTACTTCGAGCCTCTACAAATATTTGCTTTTTCTGCCCGGTTTTGAAGTCTGTCCAACGCGTGTATCTGATCCCAACACACCGCCCCATACTCAAGGATAAGCTGAACCAAAGACCTATAAGCGATGTGTTTGGTTTTTCGGGTACTTTTCCGCCCTCCACCCTTTCCCAGTTACTGAATTTATGTGTTCTCTCCTATTTAAGTCTTTGCTCAAAGTTGCGGCCAGGGATTTACTAGTGTCTACTTGTAATATATTTTCATCGCCTAATTTATATTCAACTTGTAAACGTTTCTCATTTTTTGTAAATACAGTAGATTTAAATGCTGCCGCGTTTACTTTCATCCCATTTTTGTCCGACCAACGTTGAATTCTGTTTAGATCAGATTGAAGAATATTTACATCCTGGACGTTTCCATTTTTTCTGTAAATGATACAGTCATCGGCAAATAATCTTATTTAATTCCTATCACCAAATCATTTATAAATACTAAGAACATTAGTGGTCTGATTACGCTTCCCTGGGGCACCCCTGACGTGACTTCAACTGGCTCAGATATTTCTCCATTTATCCGAACGCTGAGCTTTTTGTTATCCAGAAACTCGCGAACCTAGTTTAATACGCGTTTCTCAATTCCCGATTTTTACAATTTCACTAAAAGAATATGAGGGCAAAAGCCTTTGAAAAGTCAATTACAACAGCATCAATTCTTCCCTCTCATCTATCACATGAGATATATCTTGACATACTGTCACTAACTGACCCTCGAAAGAATATCCTGACCTAAAACCGTGCTGCCCACTATGTAACCACTACGTAAATAGTTCGCTAATAATCTCTCCAACAGTTTGCATACCACTGAAGTCGGGCTTATCGCCTATCGTCCACGTTTCACACCCATATAACGCCACGCTCCATACAAACATTTTTAGCAACGATTTCCTAATATTCGCACTTACTTTACCCCTAAGTAAATCCCTCATTCTCGCGAAAGTCCTTCCTTGCCTGTGCTATCCTACTCTTTATGTGTACTATACTTCTACCATCCCTAGTTATTACGCTTCCCAAGTAGCAGAATTCCTTTACATACCTATATCCCTTCTCAAGCTAACACCCTTTGTCATTCTTCTGTTTCCCATACTGTTAATGAAAGTACAGTGAATGGATTTTATCGTGGATTGGAGGCCAAATTAGTTGGTGATCGCTTGCGAGAAGTTTTGTGTATTCTCGCGTTTGGGTCTTGCAAATGCCGTAGTTGCCTTTTTCTGCATGGCTTGCAAGTCCCAAGTCCGGCATTTGCTCGCCGTTTTTGCTGGAAGAAACATCGGAAGAGCGGCTGGGTTGGACGCCGCGTTTCGGTACATGGTTCGACAACCCTAGGTGAGTTGCACAAAATTCATTTCGCCAAGTTCCGTGGTCGCATGCTGATCCACGACGTGGAAATGCGCGGAAAATAGCTATCGTTCATTTGAAACCTCGCAACCGGCGTGGTATTAAGGGAAATGACTGTACATTCCTAAATTAGGTGCAACTCTCTCTAGTAGTGAGTAATTCGTCGTTGCTACTTGCGTTCGTTGTTGTTGAAATATATTGTTCGGAGAAATATTGCATTGTGGGAATAAATTCTCAATTTCAGTTGTCGTTCATTCGGCAATATTAATACTGCTGAAGTATTTCTTTCGTGTATTTAGATATAGTCGTAATAATTGTGCACATCAACTAAAATTCAAAATGCCGATCATTGACGAATATAAATTCATTATTAACAAGTTAGTAGCGAAAGTTAAAACCATCAAGGAAGATGCCACAATTCTGGGAACGGCTAAAGAGACGTCGTATTCGAAGACGCGTTTCCGTGTTATGACGCAATCAATAGATGAGGACTATCAGTTATTTCATGATAATATGTTGAAAATTGTCGCCTATAACTCAAAGCAGAGTCCCAAATTAGAAGAGTCATATGACGAGTTAATAACAGCATTCGATGATGATTATTATTCCATTAAGACGGCGATGGAGATTCACATCGAACCTAGCCAAGTGAATCACTCGATCGGGTCGGACAGTCGTAATATAATAGGAACATCGGCAGAAATTCCTATTCAGCTACCAAAGATGAATTTACCGGAATTTTCCGGGGATATCAAACGATGGACAAATTTTGCGGATCTATTTAGAGCAACGATACATAATAATAAGCAGCTAAGTGATACGCAAAAACATTTTTATCTAAGATCGTCACTCACAGGAGAGGCACAGTCTCTTGTTTCATCTCTAGCGCTCACAGGAGAGAATTACAAAATAGCATGGGATGTTTTGCAAAAAAGATTCGATAATAGTCACCTCCTTACCAACTCGTATCTCGAATCGCTATTTAATATTCCCGGGACAACGGATGATGCCTGCTCGATACGAAAAATGGCTAGTAATATTACTGAATTTATCGGAGCCTTGTCAGCACTGGGCCACAATACTGACGAATGGGCTGTACCAGTTCTTTATATAATCAGCAGGAAAGTTCATGCATCTTTACGTGAAAGCTGGGAAAAATTCGTATTGGCTAATTCGTCCCCCTCGATTTCGCAATTCGTGCAGTTTTTGAATGAACAAGCACGAGTGCTAGAAGTGGTGCGCCCGGAAAGATTCGAACCAAGGGCTGGACCCAGAACTAGATGTCGGGAGACTGTCAAAGCGACGGCATTGGGAACAACGGTTAAATCGGGTGATCAGAGTTGTAGTTTTTGTGGATCTCGACATGATATTCCTACCTGCAAAGGATTCGTGCAAAAATCACCATTGGATCGCTTTCACTTTGCAAAGGAGAACGGTATTTGCTTGAGGTGTTTAAATAAAGGGCATTTTTTGCGTGAATGTAACCTCAAATCAAGTTGCAAATATTGTAACGGTAACCACCATTCCTTATTACATCTAAGCGAGAGACGAGCGAAAGCTAAGATCTCCGGAACTGAGTCAGCAGGAAATGAACACGCAGTCAACATGTCAGCGCGTCTTCAAGACGCAAACAAAAGGAAATTTAGATTGAATCAAACGCTTTTGCCCACTGTATTAACTAAGGTTCGTGATCGATGGGGAAAATTCCAGATTGTAAGAGTTTTATTGGACTCCGCGAGCGAAGCTAATTTTATTTCGAGAGATTGTTGGAATAGGTTAAAGTTGAAAACAGAGCCAACAAATATTCCGGTGATCGGAATGGCGGAGACCTCTCAAGGCTCTGCCAATCAGGTGACTAGATGCGAATTCGAGCCTGTTGCGAATCGAAGATTACCTCATATTGAACTTTCTCCAGGACCACGTTATTGCAATTTATTATGTTTATCTTTCTTAATCATCTGTTCTATAAATACGTTAAACAGCATGCGCAACACACTGCATTATTGTCATACTGGTTTCTTTTTTTCTGCTTTATTTCCTTGGTCTTCAATTCTAATTACCGCTTCTAATTCCTTCTTGCAGAAGTTATGGATAAGCTTTCTTTCTCGATATTTTATTCCTGTGCTATTCCTAAACCTTAAGAATGTGTTTCACTTACCAAAGGCTTTTTCTAAGTCTACAAATGCAATGGAAGTAGGCCGATCTTTTCTTATTCTGTCTTCTAAGATTAGACGCAAAGTTAAAATTGGTTCTCTGGTCCCTACATTCTTCATAAAACCAACCTGATCTCCTTACTCGTATTCTTTTCGGCGTTCAATCCTCCTACATACTATATTCGTTAATATTCTGCATGCATGAGATACTAAACTATTTGTCCTGTGCTGTTCGCATCTATCCAGGAATAACCCCAGTAGTAATTTGTCTCATTGTTTCACAAAATTGGATCTTTGTGTTAGGTACATCCAATAACCTATCACGTATCGGGACGCAAGTGATAGAAAAGTCCTCTTGTCCCTCATTGCTAAATTAGAGCAACAGTTCATATTTTCTATATATTTGTTTATTCTTTCCTCAAATGGCAGAATAGGACACACGTGTATCTCAGTAAATTTGATCTCAAGTAATTCTTCTTTGTTCTGTAATGACAGGTTTTTGATTTAGGATTTATTTTGTATGATTATTAGATTAAATTGGTTTTTAAATTTTTTAAGTTTATTTTAAGACTAAATTGGTTTACAAATTTAAGGACAACTTTAAATTTAATAGAATGAGATCTTTCTCCCTGGTTACAATTTTGTGGGCAGATATAGGCAAAGATTTTGGTGGATTATATGTGTTAAAGTTTCTGTGATAGAATTTTGAAACGAAAATAAATGCTTGTCTTTGTCCAGAATGTGGCCGCGGCGATGTCTCTTGAAAATATTCACTATACTTTATAGAATCACTAATATTTCACCTCACTTTTCTATCTGGTCGCACTTCCAGCGTCGATATCTATTACGGCTGCTTGCAAGTTTTTACTGGTTTAAAATCTTACCAGGGGCTACGTGGAATTAACTTTTTATTTAATTGGCTTAAATATTATCACCTCGCATTCTCTGTTCACTCCCCTTCTAGCACGCCCTGTTCACATCTACTGTTCTGTCTTTCCACTGTCCACTCCTCAAAAGGGTCCACAGCCATAAATTACCTCCCCCTTCGGCCATCGAACAATCCTCTTTACAGTCCGCAAGACGTGGCAAATACGCTACTCTGCTCAGACATCAAATACTAAAAATTATCTTGGGTCTTTAGAATTTTTTTGTTACAGTTCTTACTGAGCTCCGGAGAAATAAATATGGTGAGCTAGCATGACAATTAATTTGGCCATCATTATTAATCTATCAACCATTGAATTCACTGCATTAGCATGCAGCTGCTCTTGAGTAATGAGTAACATCCGTCCAGGTGAACGTCTCCGACTAGTCGTTGTAGATACTGTTTTAGCACTCTTTATATTGTGATAAAAAAACGCGGATTTTGTGGTATTGTGGCGTTATGAGGCGCAGTTCGGCCAACAACAATATCTAGTCGGCTGAAAGATGGTGATTCCCCGCGGGAAACCCCCGCCGAACGTGTGTAAAAAATTAGGGCGGGGAACCCCGAAATTTTGTGAAATAGGGGAATTCCCGTCGGAGGATTTAAAAGGGGAGCCGATGGGTGGCTCGAGGTCATAAGTTAGAAGAGTGGAGGAGAGGACGGACGTAGTCAGAATTGAGACGAATGGAGGAGAGGACGGACGTGATGAGAAGTAAGACGAGTTGAGGAAAGGAAAGACGTGGTCCGAGCAGATGAGAAGTGAGACGAGTTGAGGAGAGGAAAGACGTGGTCCGAGCAGATGAGAAGAAGTCAGACGAGTTGAGGAGAGAACGGACGAGAGCAGATGCTGTGAGAGGTGGGCAGAGACGTTAGATGCTTCGAGGAAGCAGATGAGTTGCGGATCTGGTTCCTTCTACCTTCATCGATAAAAATCCTGCAAGACGCCAGAGAGACGCGGAAACATTCGAGAGGTGGATTGTTGTAGGCCCAGTAATTGTGGGTAAGTTATAAAAAAACTGTGAAACTTGCTCATTGCTCTGGTTAAATAATATTTAATGATTGTTTTTTTCTATTTTCAGCTACTGCATACTCTATCTCTCGAGAGACCCAAAATCCCCTGAGATTAATCCCGTGTAATCACTTTAAATTAATAAATGAAAAATTTTAAAATTGATTATAATTTGTTGTATTGATTAATTAATGTTTTATACCCTAAAAATATATTACAATATATTTTATTCCATTCAAATTACCTTCAATGAAATAAGAACCGATGATTTGGTTGCCTATAATTCTACCACGAACGTCCGGAACGTTTAAGATCAACGTTATTATTCGGTTAACGTATTAATGCAGCGAACAGTTCTTTATCGATCTACCAAAGAGGTAAACGAATCTTCTGGAAGATTTTAGTGTTACACGAGGCAGCGGGGATATACGAATGTCACATTGTAGGCCATTGTATAACTTTTTAAGAAATATGGAACACGTCTAAGGTACTGCAGGATCATATTTCTGATCTGATGTAAATTTTAGATATATCCCAATTTTTGATTAATATTACTAATTCCACCTTTTTACGATCACGAGGCCACCTGTTTCGATGTGATTTCAATCGCAGCTGAAATTAATGAAATTGTATCTGCAAAATGCAATTAGAATTTAAAAATGAGTTCGAACAATTTAAGAAAATTTTCACCTTCATCCCCACCCCCGTAAGTTGGTAATGGGGAGAAAACTTTGGTATTGCACCGAGACGTATAAATTGCATTACAAAGATTGTCTAAAATTCTGGTAATAGACAATTAGCTTAGGTAATGGCCTTTTCTTCTGTAACATTCAGCGTATTTATGCAATTGATGGAATTTTGATGGAACCAAATTATTAGATGTTGAATGTGAGTGCAAGTCATTTACTACTTACCACATCTGAATTCGTTGCACGTGTACGATCTTGCGACATCATACAGCATGTACGTAATATCACGAGCCTTGAACTTGTTAGGTTACATTCTGAGCAAATTACGATTCTTTATTGTACCGACTTACGGGTGCGCTCAATCATCATTACTCCGGTTATTTTCATTTGTCAGGTAGATAAAGTATGTCAAAATAGTGCGCACAACTTGGCATTAAAAATCTCTCAATTTACCGAGGATTTTAATTTGGCTTTCTGATCATTCCGTATAAAATATATGCCAATAATTTTGTTATGCAATTTATTGATGTCGTAAATGATTTCTATCTCGTTCAGCATGAGGACGGATTATATGCACTGTATTCAGATACACACATTGATAATATAGTAGTAAAGGGATAAGAAATAAAATTATAGAACTTAATAGTTGGATTTTAAATTTGCAATTGACAACTCGCTTAGGCATTCCAGCTTAGCGCCCCTGTCCGTGCCAATGGAAAATTAAGCATACGCTCTACAAATAAAACGAGTGTAACGTGGAAGTGCTATTAGTGTCACCTCAGTTTTACGAGAGTATTTAGCCACAGCACAAACATTTCACAGGAAAACACGGTAGGAAGAAGGAACAATATACTTAAGGAATGGCAACGGAGCTAGAATAATGTAAATAATGAGATATTGAATTTTTTAAAGACTAAATTGGTTTACAAATTTTCTTCCTGGGTACAATTTTGTGGGCAGATATAGGCAAAGATTTTGGTGGCTTATACGCGTTAAAGTATCTGTGATAGAATTTTAAAACGAAATTAAATGCTTGTCTTTGTCCAGAATGTGGCCGCGGCGATGTCTCTGTGTTTCTCGCCTAATTTATCTCTTCACTATCACTTCACCTTCTTAAAGGATTTTATGGAGAGAATACAACACAAAGAGCAGCAGAAAAGTAGATGGTTAACGTAGCATGAATTGTACCGAAAATGAATAAAAGTCGACGAAAATGAAGCATGCAAAATATACACGAAAGTAAGGCCTGCAGAGCATATCTTCGTTTCGTGCAAAAATCATAAAATAATTATAATAAGATATGCGACTAAAGCGCATACTTATTTAAGATTTTCTGATTACAGAACTATAACTCTTCAGAAATGCGGGAGCGTGGAGTACCACAAAGGAAACTGGAGGTGGCTTTAATTGGGTGACACCGTTGTTCTGCGGTCCGCTGAGCTGATCCGCCCGTAGTCCGTACCCCGTACCCCGTACCCCCTACCACGTACCCCGTACCCTGGAGTTCACAAAAATTAATGAAAACACATCATGATATCAGTTCTCGGTTACTGGTAGATTCATTCCGGATTTACTCTATTTTAATAGCCTTTACTCCCTGAAAATGAATTACGGCTCCAATATCCCGTATACAGTCCACAGCAAAGACTACATTAATTAGGTTTGCTTCTTTTAATTCCAATAAACTTGGGCAATTCGGCGCGAGGGCAGTTTCGGATTCCCTATTTCCGAAATCGACCTTTATTTGCACCGTGTCGTTTTTCCAGCGGACGTGCTCTTAGCGGAGACACAACTTTTTACACCGCTTATCCTTCCCCCTTTTTCCCTTCACCCAAGCTCTTTGCGGAGTCTACGGGAGCATATGAAACTACAGGCATATTAAGGCAAATCTATTAATTTATAAACATAGGAATACAAACTAAGTTTTATTAATTAAAATAAAAATAGTTTTAAAATAAGCAATTTGGTCAAAAAGAGTTAGATAAAGTTTTAGAACTAGAAGTATATAAATCACGAATCATAATACTATAGAAATTGCTCAAATAAACTGTCATGTTTAATATTAAACGAATCTATAATGTATAACATTTCAGAAACTTGTTTGGAATTATAATTACTATTATGTTCATTAAATAAAAATTGTTAAGAGATGTACAGTGACGGTTGGGTTGTAGGACCAATTAGTTGGTGGTTGATGGCGTAAAATTTTGTGTATTCTCCCGTTAGGCTCTTCGCATTTCTGCATGGCACGCTTTACGCTTGTGCCTGAAACAACTGGCGCGAACGTCGCATGAATACGGGAACCAACGTCAGTTGCACAGAATTGATTTCGCTAGCAAAAATATAATCTATTATTTTGCCTTAAAGTTGGGTAATACATGCATTTACTATGCTATGTATGCTGTGTACTAAATTTTATATTATATTGCTCCATTTTGTAATTAACCTTATAACTGAAAGTAGACGGATAAAATATTTTAAGCCTGACCCGGTTGGTTAACTGTGAAGATTCTATCCAAACCTTATTACTACTATTATTAATTTTTCTTCCAAAACATTTTAGTTGATAGTTTATGATTGTTACAATTATTACAATCTAAAGTGTACAATTTATTAAACCTATAAATCCTGCTGCAGACTTGGGATTGCATTGCGACACGATCCTTCGTCTTTCATGTTACCAACTGTTTATATGTTTTTTCTCATAAAATTTTGATTTTGACCCATACAATGTTAGCCATCTGTACTTTATAAATAAATATTTTCATTCAATAAATAATTTCCATAACAATGGAAAAAATAATTTATACCACGGATAGGAATACCAGTAATCATATTTTTTCAGATTCACGAAAATGTTTGATTATTTCTCAGCTATAAGTAGAAGCCAATGAAACATTGGAAAGTGAACATTTCTCCTAAACTATTAACCGTGATAAAAATGAAAATTTCATTGTATTTGTAAAATGTTAATAAGTTTTGGTTGGTCACAACTTTTCTGTTAGGTGTAGAAAATACTAGGTATACAACAGAAAAACGTGTTATATATGATATTCTAAAACAAGCAATTAGGTGTCGAACTTTATTTAACTTATTCTTAATAGTATTATCACATTAATATGAGTCAAATTAGATAAATAACTATAAATTTTGTATTCTAGTATGATTCTACAACTAAAAAATTAAAAAATTAGGAATTCTAAAATACTGAAAAAAACGAACCAACTATTTGGTAAAAATGTGTAATATTAATAAATAATTAGTCAGAAATTTAACTTTAAATTATAAATAAAATGATGGCAGATTATTAATTTATTGAATACAACTTTCATGAAGGCATATATTCAATAATTTTGAAGAATATTTGTAGTGTAGGAATTACAATGTTTGTTATTTTATATTAACGGGGAATTTTTAAACAATTCCGATAGTTTGTAGTTTGTACTAGTTAGGGACGCAGGTCTAAAATAGCAGATGGGTCAGGCATAAATTAAAGAAGGGACTGACCAGATGGAGGGAGAAGGCGGACTGATGCCTCTTTAAATGCGTGACAGAAAATCTGCGCTGGGTCGTTGATTTTTGAGGAAGCTGGACGTTGTTGGATTTGTTAGAGATTTTGAGAAGAATGGTCATAATTGGTGCTGGGAGAGTTAAAGTTTCAGAATTTGTGGTACTGTCTGAGCACTGCCTGGAGCAGTCACGAGTCTGGACCCGCTGCTGCATCTACCTGCTAAGCACCTGTGAGCCCTGTGAATGGTAAATAACAGTTTACGACATACTCAGTAACCATATATGGCACAAAGCAGGACTTGGAACTGTATAATGACCCATAAAAGCCATTATAAAGGCCCCTCAGGCACAAATGTCAATATAAATTAGAAAAATATAAAATGTTCAATTATTTCAAAATAAATTTATGAACCTAATTCTTGATTGTATTAAATATGATCATTGTAAACGAAGACATTAAACATTTTAAATAGCGTAAAACGAAATCCTAATGAAAATAGGATATTATAAGAAGATATTAAAAAATTAGTCATTTTTATAAACTCTTTCTTATAAAACATTGTAGCGCAGTAACTCGCCAAGCATTTATTTGGCGTTATAGTTACAATGAAATTATAACGAAAGCAAGGAGCTAGGAATTTTCTTTGTGTTGGGCAAACACAGACTGCTGGCGCCAGAAAACGTTAGGGACGCGACAGTATGGCATCGATCGGCTTAAGAAAATTTCCCGGAGGCTTAGGTCAATCACCCCGGGATTTTCCCAAATGTTTTATCCCACTACCTGGATGACCCTAAGGGAGAGGTTTAAGACGAAGAGATGAAGGGGGAAGGGAGAAAAGGGGGAAAGGTCCGGTAAAAACTCGTCCGGGATTTACACGAGTCCTCCGTCAGCAACCTTCACTTCACTTCCGAATTGGCCTTCCACGGATACCTACTTCGGTTCCGATAGCGGTATTGCATTCCTTTCTAAACGCGTCGTCTTCGTTACGTATTTATTCGATGACCGCTGTGATCCTACCGTCTAGTGGTTTCACCGTGGAGCCCTGATATGGTAAATCATTTCTACCACTGTCGTAGAACCACTAAATAACTTTGCCGTTCTTGGATCTGCCTCCGCGATACGCTTTTCAACTAATTCTGTCGTGACAGTAGCTCGGCCTATACACCTACAACATTTCAGCTCATTACACCTACACGTATTTCAATTCTATGTTAACATGGCACATGTAGCGCTTATTCATGGTCGTGCTTAGATTGTCTAACTTAATATCGACTTTGATTTTTAGGTTACCAATCTGAAAATTTAGGTCATCGATCTTACTGTTAAATTAACTATTGATTTCTCTCAAACATGCTAGTAAACTATTTATTGAACTCTTGCATAATTTTCATTATTGCGTCTACGATAAATCTTGTGCCATTTTCAGGTACTCCATATCCCACCGAGATAGGATTTTTCAAAGTACCGTTTTTCCGTCCTGGCCAAACAAGCCACCAAGCTAAGCATTAGCTTAGTTAGATTAAATCCCGACCGAAATTCTAATTTGTTCAAATAAGTGCCACATTTTTGTGCTGACACAATCTTGCGTTCCTCTAAAATGATGTAAACCGAACGTCATCCACTAAAGTTACTTTTTATGAAGGTGATCATGAAACAGGCCAAACCCCTTTATTAGAATAGAAAGGGAATCGAAAAGCGGGATGTGGGATGTAGAGCAAGGTAGGTGAAGGTTGACTAAGATTGAGGATCCTACCCGGTGTTTCACCTAAAGAGCAGCAGGGAAAACCCTACAAAACCTAGGTCGTGTATTGGGAACTATTCTCCCACCCTTCCGAATGATAGGAGACGAGTTTTCTGTGGGGTCGAAGCATTCTCCACCTGTTTTAGGAGGCAGTGAGCCAACTGGTCCAATGGGATCAGCGGGTGCTAAGCGGTGTGACGAACTCGTGGTCACTGGACATATTCTGGATTGTCGAAGATTCTGTTGTCCGACAATCGATTCTGCGTGTCACAGATGCTCCTCGAGCGATGATAGCGTACACTCCGATGATTGTGGCCAGACTACGGTCTTCAATATGTGCAGATTACACACCCAAGATAATTTCGTCGTTCTGAAATGATTTAGCAGCGTCCGCAAAAAACAGGTTGCCGTAACTAAGACATTCCATCTATTTCTTTATTCCGTTCGGGGTCTCGCCCTTGAACTAATCAAAATTAGTAAAGTAATTTACGCAGTAAGTAATCATTCAATCGTATTGACGCACGTTAGTTAGGAGTAGAGAATGACGCTTTTCCTAGTAGATATATAGTATTTCCAGACATTAATAATAAAATGATTCTCGAAGCTATATTAAGAATTAAAGATGCACAATAATGTGAAATATATAGTAGTAACACAAAATTAAAATCACTGCATTACATATATATACTCGTCAAATCTTCGCTGTTCTGAGAATATAACGAATCAGTTAACTTCTTTCTACATTTGGGTAAAACTTTTAACCAATCAATATTTCTTGCTCTGCCGACGTAAGAACACAGTTCATTTTACAACTATAAGAAAAAGGCTCGTTATTAATAGTCTGAAATCCAGCAATTGTTATATAAGCTCTGTTAATATATTGAAGTAAACGATTTCACATTGCGTTCGCTACAGTATAGATTTCAAGAAATTAAATGGTATAATTGACGTGAAAATCCGAAAGGCTGGTTTTTTAACTATCGATAAACTCCTTCATCTGCACGCAACGCAGGTGCATTTGTAATGCGCCACGTTTTTATTTTGTTATGAGTTATTTTGAAAGCTGGCAGCTACTCTTAGTATTTTGTAACGCAATCCTCTCCAAAATTTTCAATTTCTCTTACCTACCCAATACAGCTGGTGCACAGAATTCACCCAACTCAGCCAGCGGCAGAGGGGTATTAAGAATTGGGTTCCATGTTCCGGGTTATTACAAGTACTTTGATATAATTGTATATGGAATTTTACTTTGATTGTGTATTTGAACAAAGTGAATTTAATTTGGCCTACCAAATTCCTATGTAAAAGTATAATGATCACAGTTAACGTAAGCATCTAGAAATTTGGTATTCGTACATGAATTAAGAGATACACGTTAGTGATTGATATTATCTAGCTCAAAATATAACACAGTAAACACATCAGATTGACTTTGTAGAGCTGTCATAACTTTACCATAAGGGTCGACAATGTTTACGAATCGTTTCAAACAGTGGAAGCAGTTTGCTGTTGTGCACCTTTGCAGGTAGAAGAGTTGAGTACATCCAAGAGCGGTCAACTGATTCATCAGAATTTGTCTTTACCTTAAAAATCCATTTACTCTTACTTGATTTGCGATCCTTTGGTAACTCATCAACGTCAAAGGTGAATTCTCTAACAGTGAGTTATACTCAGCATCCATCGCCGCTTCCCAATGAGCACGACTAGATGACTAGATTCTTGATCTCTGGAAAACCTGCCATTAGATAGCCGTTTTGTGCAATTGAAGATGTGACAGATCTCTTAGCTGTCGAATTGTTCCTTCAAGTTTCAGCTCTTCAGCTAGGACAATTGCCCAGATTCCGAATCCTCATCATCGTCACTTGGAATTGGGTTTACGGACTGACTCCATGGTAGACAAAAATTTGGCAGACACCTCAATGATGACTTGTTGAAATAGAACATCTCTAGAACTCATTAGTTCGGATCTGCCTTTTGCCCGTGCTGTTATCCATCATCTGCATCATATCCAGGTTGCACTTTCAGTTCACTTTCCATCTTTTCGCTTTAGGAACTTCGGCAAAATAGACTGTGCCAATCACACGAACGTGCATCGTTAATGGTTGGCCGCCAAATCGCACTTCAAATTCGGTCTTTTCTGCAACTTTTGAGTTTTCAGAACGACTCAACACATACTAAGCATTATTCACTATTTCAGCCGAGGAAACTTGCGTGACTTCACTGATTTATTGTTGCGGAACATTCATGGTGCGGACGTGAATCCGACGCTCGGCTCGACTCTCGGTTTAGCTTGTATTCCTTCATCGTATATCTTCGTATGGGCTTTAGATTCCATCTTAGTATTAACAAGCCAATGGATGTTAATGGGACGTATTCTCGGGCGTATATAAAGAAACAGATAAAAGAAGGAGAAGTTAGGGCCGCGTTAGCAAAGAAATGTACCTTTCCATACATAAGTTAACATTATTATTCAACGTTACCATTCTTGTAATTATTGTATTAAATATTAGCTTGAGAAGCATTATTTAATATAAAAAATGCTACTAATTTTCTTACTAACTCATTTGTACGTCTTCATAGAAACGATGAGGGTCTCACAGTTTTCAGGGATGAAATCTGATATAAACGGTGAAGACATGTTGTGTTGAGTATGACGCTTGTGTCAAGGACTTTTCTTTTCCCGACACAAGAGGGAAGCTCCTGCTCAGCTTCTCTGTCTCGTTTTAGACTGTCTTTGTATAAAGAGAATTAAACGTGGTCTCACAGTTTATTATTAAACAAGAATGATTTATGCAGTTAAAGAATCATTTATTACATCAGGTCATGTGTTACGAGTTTCACTGCACCAATTTTTACCTGTGAGCAATCTCTGACTGCGAAAGTGAAATGTATATCCACTAAATATTTTTGTATCTCCAACCATTTATTTTAATTAAGACGAATACAATACCAAGTTGTTAGAATTTTCCAAGGTTGAAAATAATTATATGATTGTATTATATGTTTATATAATTTTTTGGTATACAACAACGTCGGGGCAGGAAATGAACGTCAAAAGTTTCGAAATGAAGACGATTTTCACTGACCTGCAGAATTTCATCATCAACAGATGCGACTAAGTTGCTAAGTTATATAAACTCTTCCTGAATAATATTTTTGGTTTCAGTCGAGTTGGAAGTTGCTGGGTAATCGAGCGGACTGTAGATTACGACTCAACTCTATCGGGAAAGCTGTTTGTTACCGTACCTCTAAACTTTCTAGTAGTGACAAATGATCTGCTGACAAGTTGATACGTAGAAAATGTTGTCACAAATCGTAGTGAATGGTTCGTCGACCTTGAGAAGTTTGATGGACAGAATATATCATGAGCATTTGGAACTAATGAAAGAGCCGTGGGCATGGGATACATTAAGGTTAAGGTTTATATTGATTGACAATGAGAAGCAATTACTATGTGGTTTTTTCCTAATATTAAAAAAACTTGTTTTCGCTACTTGCTGTTCAAGATTTGATCACAGAAAGCAAATAAAAATTCACATACGGTCACTGCACCCTAGATGACGCAGCAGGAAATCCTTCAGTGCGTCAATTTGCAAAACACCAAGATAATCTGTACAAAGTAGTACGCCGAGTTTGTGAGCCTGCCAAACAAAGGACAGAGGTCAATAAATAACGAGAGGAAACAAGCTACAAACGATTGGGACACCAAAATAATATATATATGACCAGAAATTCGTGAAACGTGGGATTAAACTTTCAGCAGATGGTGAATTTTGTTAAGGCTTTGCTATGTCAAGAGTCATCGACTGAAATTTAGTGATCGTCCTACATAACGAGTATCGCAGTAATAACAGTTTATCCATGCAGATGAATGTGGATCAGTTCAATTGTCAAACGGTGGATCAAGGTACTTCATGTTCTTCAAAGATGACTTCCCATGATATCGTACAGTCTACTTAATAAAAAACGAATCACAATGACCCAAACCCGAACAGAACTGAAAAAAACTGTGAAATAAGTGAAGTTGAGTGCAAAAATTTATAGGTATATCTGTAGACAATAAATTAAATTGGAAAGAAAATATTAATGTTCTCCTAAGAAAACTAGACTCGACAGCCTATGCTGTTAGAATTATGTCAAGTTATAGGAACCCAAACATAAGAAAATTAGTTTATTCACTCTTGGACGGTTGCGGGACGGGTGTGTTTTCCCGTCCCGCAGTATTCACACCATGCTGCGGGGAAATACAACACGTCCGGTGATAATTGGATGGGTAAGGGCTTACTATGGGAATTTTATAATCTTAATCAAGTAATAAACTAGCACCATTCGTAAACTAAACATATAGATTTTTAAATTACAATTTGAAAATGCTGATTTATTAATTTCATGTGTTATCTAACAATTTTCTGTATTTATGAAATAATATGTGCATTCTTTGAAAACTTACGAACTGATTAAGGCAGATATAAATACCAAAACATGTCATTTATAACAAATTAGAAAACAAAGTTGAAAGTCGCATACAAAACTGAAAAATGTGTTTTAATATATAATTAGTTTCTAATGTAGATTTAACAGTTATGATATTTATTTACGTTATTAAAAGTGCCTTCGGTCATCCAGGTGAATTCCAAGCGAGTATGTTTCTACAATATATTTTTATTGGGTCTTAAACTTTGCATTGTTTTGTAATGAACTCCCTGTTCCTGGGATATTGTCAAAATATAATATGTACTTTTTGTTTTGATATACGTTGTTCGTTACTGGCCTTCATAAATACATGTAACAGTGTCATTACTTTGAAGTGTCAATGATACAACTCCTGTAACTTGGTAAAATTCACTTTCTGCTACCGATGATGGATTCTGACATTTTAACACAGTTTCTGAATGCGCCATAGAACAATAAAATGATCTAGTTATTTTAATTTTTCGAATCATCCAGATATTAAACATCCCGCAACCCCTAATGTGTGACACCAACACCAACACCCGCATCTTGGCATGAGAGAGAGTACGAGTCAGGTGAGCCCCGCAGTCAGGCTGACCAACGCTCCTTTTTTTTATTTTTTGGTAACAGGCTACATGAGGGTGATCCATAAACATGGAACTCCCCTTTAATAGCATAGGAAAGGATTTGAAAAGGGAGGATGCAGAAGGGTTGACTAGGGCCCCCGGGCTATAATGTAAGAATCCTACCCAGTGTTTCACCTAAAGAGATGCAGGAAAAACTCTAGAAAACCTGCATCAGTTAGGTCGGGCATTGGGCACTATTCTCACGCCCTTCCGAATGACGGGAGACTAGTTTGCTGTGGTGTCAGAGCATTCCTTTCTCTATGTCTCCTCCAGTTTTAGAAGGTAGTTGGCCGACTGATCCAATGGGATCAGCGGACAACTCTTGCCTTATGTCCAGTACATAAACCTCCCAAAATAGGTGAAGGTTTCTTGGCATGTGAGATCTTTGAAAAAAACAGAGTACGAGGCATTCCCGACATAATGAGGTGAGCCCCGCAGTCACTCTGGGGAGAAGTGCCTTGGGGAGAAAGTGCGAGTCGGAACTGTCACCTTCACGCCTTATTAAACTTAACTGCGAGAAAATCTAGGATAGCGCAGCTTAATTTCCCAAGCTATATACATTAAATCCGAGCACCAAATCCGTATTTCGGCAAGGCGTAACCACAATTCGGAGTCCTTCGCGGAAATAATCAGAGGGGATCATTTTTAAAATGTAATATACCATTTGTTATTGTTTTGTAATACTGCATGTTATTATTTAGCCTAAAAAATAATTGCTTCCAATATCCCTTTCCTTTGCCTTAAGCAATCTACCTCCACATAGTAATGCGACTTTCAAGTTAGAGAAATCGTTACCGATTGAGCTAACGAAAGTGAAAGTTTCAATATATTGTAATATACTTTTTTGTGTATAAAACATTTATTAATTTAAAGTACAAATATGATCAATTTTAATATTTTTCATTTATTAATTTACAGTGAAGACATGGGCTTAATCTCAGGGGATTTTGGGTCTCTCAAGAGATGGAGTATGCAGTAGCTGAAAATAGAAAGAAAAATCATTGAATGTTAATTTATCCAGAGCAATGAGCAAGTTTCACATTTTTCTTATCGCTTACCCACAATTACTGGGCCAACAAACATCCACCTCTCGAATGTTTGTGTGTCTCTCTGGCGTCTTGCTGGATTTGATCACGTCTGCTCACGTCCGTCCACTTGCCTGCCTTCTGGGGTCGAGCCACGTCCTCTCCTCTCCTTGTTTTACTTCTGCTCGGTACACGTCCGTTCTCTGCTCCACTCGCCTGCCTTCTGCCCTCTGGATATCTGCTCTCTGGATATCTGCTCTCTGGTTATCTGCTCTCTGGTTATCTGCTCTGGTTCACTCGCCTGCCTTCTGCCCTCTCCTCCACTCGCCTGTCTTCTGGGGTCTGGTCGCGAGCCAAAATACCAAAATAGCTGATTCCCAAAACTAATCTAAAATCATCACCAAAAGTCTATTACAAAATAAAATATCACCTAACTAGAAGATAGCATAGAGGATAGATGTAAGAAATAAAGCACTGAAATGGAAGAAAATGCTTTATAGCTGGAGTCTCCATAATCATTAATTATGAAATCATTAAAGGGTAATGATTCTCCTAGAGTTGTTTACTAGAAGATAGCAAAGAGGATGGATAGAAGAGATAAAGCATCAGAAATGGAAGAAAATGCTTTATAGCTGGAGTCTCCATAATCGCCAATTATGAAATCATTAAAGGGTAATGATTCTCCTAGAGTTTCTTACTATCACCCTAACATATCACCTGATAAGGCAATAGACCCCTGCCATCATCACAATTTTCACGTACCCCATACATTCCAGTGCTATTATTTTCCTCTAACCCCAACAATGGATGCCCATATTCTTTATGCAGCCTAATATTCCATTGACATATAAACAGATTTTCTCCAAACCATTTAATTACTTCACCACATGAATGAATCCTCAATACTTTAATTGACCAGGTCGCTACATAATTTATGTTATTTATCATTGTTGTCATGTGTTTTCCATACTCCATAGTGAAATGATCCTGCGTTCTCCCTCTACACTGCTTTCCCAACATTCCCTCATACATTTCATCTGTATATAGATCGAACCTATTCTGTTTAAATTTAATAAATTTTATATCTATTCTTACACTAATATGACCCAAAATTTGTCTTTTTCTCCTATTCCCCCGTAGAGTTTCCCCTTTTAAACCTGCTGAGTTCAGCATTTTCTTCTCCAAATTGTAACTATACAACTTTCCTGTCTCTAACACCTCAGCTATCTCTATTTTCAGCTGTTTCCTAATATTTCCCTGCATATCATTATCAATTAGCCACAGTATTCTCTCCTCTCTCAACTATTTTCCCTGACTGTTTAAGAACCATTTTCCTTTGACTATTATCAACAACTAAACGACACATTACTTCTTCCTTATCTATTTCTTCTACTTGCACATTAAAATCAATATGTTTATCATCACATATTTTCTCGTTCTGAATAATTTCTTCCTCCACTACTGCCCCTATCTCCTCCATATTCTTATTTACTTCCCCTTTAAATTCTACACTAAACTGTTCCCAATTATTCTCTATCTTCTCAGCCATTTTCTCTACATTTTCCTTCCATTCTATTTTCATATCTTCTATGTTTATCACTCTTTTCCTCTATCGCATACATACTATCCCTATTGCTGACTTCTATATTTTTATCACTGATTCTTGCCCTTCATCACTTTTATCAAACATTTCGTTTAACCCGATCACTTCCTCGGATTCCAAATTCTCAGCCTGTGCACACTGAAATTCTAATTCCTGCGAATTTTCCATATTAATCACACGTTTTTTACTTCTGAGAAGCATCTATCAAACAAAAGTAAACCCCAAAATATTAATTAAAAAAAAACATGTATTAATTTTTGTAAGAAAAAGATTGCGTACTTGTGGAAATTGCACAGTAAAAACTGCAAAACCCAGAATTTAAATTTTAACCGAGAGGAACACGAAAGAAAGCAAAACAAAGAAAAACTATAACTCTAAATTTTGGAAAGATTACCTTTTACAAAAATAGCTTCTGCAGTACTTCACCCTTGAGAGAGAACGTATGCTCACACGGTTGGGCGCCAAAATATAATATACACAAAAAAATGTATATTACAATATATTCGAATTACTGAAGACTACTATCAGTAGAGGCTATGGATAACTCTACTTTCTCGATATTTTAATCTTGTCATCTTTAAAATCCTTAATAGTTTGTTCCAGTTAACATTAAAGCTACAAACGCCATGAAAGTAGGTCTGATTTTTCTTATCCTGTGTTAAATGATTTATATTAATTACTTAAACTTAAGAATTTATACTCTAATCTCAGGGTCGCATTTATGGGCAGATGTTTTATTAAACTAAACCACTCGGACCTGGCAGCAAACAGAAAATTACAAAGAGTCACTGGAAATAATTACTGTTTCGGCGTAAGGCAGGTTTCAAGTTCTTCTTGGCTCGTCCTGATAACATATTATTGCAAATCCAGTGTTCATCATGATCATCTGAGATTATTGCTGTGTCAGCCGCAAAAGTAGCAGCAATTAAAGACATATACCTAATACTTGCATATATTCCCTCCAATTTGCTTTTGAAGTCTCATGACTTTTTACAATTAAAGGGAGCATCATTTGGTGAGGTAGCTGTCTTTTAATTTAGTATTACAAGCCGCAGTTCCATACCTTGATGAGTTTGACATGCCTCCTGTAGAGGACACAAACAATACAGTTTATTACAAGGACTGACCCGTCAGTACACACAAACAGTAAAACACAAATGTGATAAATTCAAGGCCCAAGGAAAAAACGAAAGAGATGTCTCCGGCTTCCTTATAAACGCGTCATTCCATGTGAAGTGGTCTGATTTCAGGAAAGTGCCCCGCTTGACCATAATGAATTTTGATGAAAATTTGTGTGAACATTCAAACATATCTCCAAGTACATTGGTAAACTTTCATATTATAAAATGTAATATTTGTGAAGATATTGTAGTTTGTTTAACTTTATGTAGGAACCTTATACGCTATGACTGAAATTTCAGCAACTTTGAGATGTAAGATAACAGGCAGTATATTGTTATAAAAAACGAAAATTGGCTATCTAGTAAAACGATATGTGTACTTTTAAACGTAAATAAAGATTTATAAAGTAGCATCACAAGGTTTTCGAATGTAAAATTTAATTTATCTGCTGCTCTCCCGCGCTTTACAAATTGAATGTAAACTTGACGATTTTTGCAAAAACGCCAAAAAAGGTATGTATAACCTAATTTCATGAAAAACTATCTTATAAAAACTATTTTGAATAATTTTTATTTGTAAGAGCATGTTTTTAAACTTCTTAAAAAAGTAGACGTGATCTTTCATCGCAGGCGTATAAGGGCTTAAAATTGAGGACATTAGCATTAGAATTAGCTTTGCATTACAATGTTTACTTCGATGTGCATTCAGGAAGTTTTTGTAATTTTTGTTTTAAATTACTAAAAAAGGATTCATGTTTCATTCAGGTATATAGGATTTCGGAAATATGGCAAATTGTTAATTTTTTATTGCATGCTATAATTAATTTTGCCCTCGAGTACTATTTTTATTTTATTTCTGTTGGAGTTTAAGTTGTTCTGTCCCACTTTTCACTAGCTTTAGGAATGTACTTCTGCACTAATGGAATAACCTTTTTTTTCACCTTGGCTCTACAGCCCATTAAGGGCCTTTACCTACCGAGTCGACTGCAGACTGTCATCTTGCACGACACTTTCCGAAACGATACAACATTCTTTTAAACTATAGTATTCTGTAAATGCATTTGAAACTTCTTTTTCTCGAATTTTTCAGTCCTTTAATCCGTGAAATGGATGTCAATTGTTATTATTTCTACTAGGCCAAATTGCATTGTTGGGGAAAAGTTATCATCAACTTGCCATGTTAGTTTCTATTCCAAGAAAATTGAGCTGCATCCTGGGTACAGTTTTTCAGCCCGTAAAAAAATACTTATCACTCGACGAACTGAGGTTTACCTAACAGACTATGTCTTTCATAACAAAGTACAATAAATATACTGTGTTGTCCAAATATACGATATTAAACAACAACAATTTGGACTGGTCGAACGTAAAAATTTTAGGTGAAATAAATTACTTTTCCCGTTTAATTAGTGAAATGTTACAGATTAGATCACATTCTTCCTCCTTGAATATCAAAACTGAAACACACACAACCTAAACTAAATTTATGATTGCCTCCTTTAACTTTAATCTTAATTTTCAATGTTAATAAATATTTTTTAAATATTATTGTTAATTTAATATGTACAGGACACACTAACTTCTCCCGAAAAGCATAGGCCTTCCCAGTCTTCATAATCCTTTAAAATATCCCCCACCCCATAAAGAGAATGCGGAATTGTCATAAACATGGTTTAGTCGTTCAAAAATAAGCCTCGGAGATAGTTCCTCGTGCTTCAGTACAAATGTACGAATAAATATTTGTGCTATCTTATATCATATCATTTTAGGATTTTTTTCTGTAAGTACATATTATGTAATTTATATATAGGCGTATTTAATCGATTTATATATTTTTTATTTCATTACTCAAATTATAAATATTTTTGTAAATCACCTCAGGAGTAATGGAACGCAGTGTAGTGAAGTAATTTAATTAATAAACAATTTTAATTCCAAGAATGTTTGGCCGTAAATTTTTAACCTACATTAAAAAAAGTTTTGAAACTATATGAAATGAGGCAAAAGTCATTCCATTTAATAAAACAAAGCATGGGCTGATGAAAATCAATCTAGCCATCCATGTCTGTTAAGAAAATCAAATATGAAACCAGGTCAAAAAATTTATCCCAATTATATGGACATTTCGGACACTGTCAATCGGAGTTTGACTGATTAGGGAGTTCCCCATTAAAATTAAAATTTTTGAGTCGTATGGTATAAGCTTACTGTACGGAGTCATATATTTCTGCAAGTACTGCAATAGAGAACGTAAAACGTTGCCAATGTTCATTGGCGGCATTTCTAAACTTTCACACAAAATGTGATTGAAATTGGAGATTGTCACATGCAATGACAACAAACTACAATGATTATATCTTGGGTTGAAATGAGTTATAGTATATTTACATGATAAACGACTACGTTCAACTTCCATTTGTACAGTATAATTTTCCACAGCACGCATATTTAAAATTATAATTAATGGTATTGTTTTATCCTCCAATAAAACGATAGTTTATCTGCAGCAGAGAAAGGAAAGAAGAACGCACACAGGCGAGGCGAGGCGAGGTGAGGCGAGGTGAGGAGAACTCAGAAGATAATAGGCATTCACGTAAGGACAGTATTTGTGAGTTGAATCGATCGCTTAAACCACAAATTACACACCACAAACCACAAAGTCGTTTGATGCCTAACGCAATCGCTTGCTACCAGGTGGTAATAACGGTTAGTGTGAATACGTCCAACACTTTATTACTAAATAAAAACTTTAGTAATATACGACGGCACTATAAAAGAAAAAGTCTAAAGAATCTTTTGTACATTTTCCTGTGCTTTCTAAGTTACGGATATGAAAGTATTTCTGGATCTCCAAGACCAAACTTCTATTAACGGTAAAAAATTTATGTTCTTCAATAACACTGACATACTGAGAGTAATATTTTCACAGCAATTGGAAGTAACACTAGATCTTGAAATATAAAAGCGTGTTTATAAATTGCTTTGTGTTAATAGAGAAGCAATGTAGATCTATTTAAGAAACTGTCAACTGTGATGGAATATATGCTATAATAATTGCTTTTATTGAAAAATTTAATATACCAGTTAAAATTTGTCAAGAAAAATATATATATTTAGTACAGTAATTTCAAAGAAAAAATCTTTTTATTTTTTCTCATCAACTATATAAAAGAAAAGAAAAGGAGCTTTCGGACGCCTGATGCATAGTCATCTTAAATTACTTATATAAATGGCCAATTAACATTTCAGCTTTACACATCAGTATGTAAACAACGGTAAAGCCAACAATGTGAAGTGGCTATTTATATGAGTAATTTAAGATGAACTTATACAATAATTAATAATCTAATCGTAAGGACCATATTTTACCTATAATAAACAATATAATTATATTAATTCAATACAAATCATATATACACCTAATATATATATATATAAATATATATTGTAATATACTTTTTTGGATATAAAACATTAATTAATTAACAGAACAAATTATGATCAATTTGTTACTTTTTCATTTATTAATTGAAAGTGAATACACGGGCTTAATCTCAGGGGATTTTGGGTCTCTCGAGCGATGGAGTATGCAGTAGCTCAAAAATAGAAAGAAAATCATTAATTGTTATTTATCCAGAGCAATGAGAAAGTTTCACAATTTCTTTCTAACTAACCCACAATTACTGGGCCAACAAACATCCACCTCACGAATGTGCGTCTCTCTGGCGTCTTGCAGGATTTGATCACGTCTGGACACGTCTGCTCTCGTCCCTCCTCTCCTCAATTCGTTTGACTGCTGCTCATCTGCTCTGCCCACGTCCGTCCTCTCCTCCACTCGTCTCAATTCCCCGTATCTGCTCGGACCAAGTCCGTCCTTTCCTCCACTCGTCTCACTTCTGGCCGCTCGGATCACGTCCGTCCTCTCCTCCACTCGCCTGCCTTCTGGCCGCTCGGACCACGTCCGTCCTCTCCTCCACTCGTCTGCCTTCTGGGTGCTCGGACCACGTCCGTCCTCTCCTCCACTTGTCTGCCTTCTGGGGGTGAGCCACCCATCGGCTTCCCTTTTAAATCTTCCGACAGGAATTCTCCTATTTCACAAAATTTCGGGGTTCCCCGCCCTCATTTTTTACACACGTTCGCGGGGGTTTCCCGCGGGGGATCACCATCGTCATTTTTTACACACGCTCGGCGGGACTCTCCTGCGGGGAATCACCATCTTTCAGCCGACTAGCCATTGTTGTTATCCGAACTGCGCCTCATAACGCCACAACATCACAAAATCCGCCTTTTTTATCACATTGCCCCCGATCAATTTTAATAAAATTTTACAAAATTTTTGAGAAATTTATCTCCATATTTTATCTTTAACACCCCTTGCTCATTATTTACAATCATTTTTGTGCTCGGAGAAATTACAAATTAATCAAATTGATTGAGCACCCTTTTCAACTTAATTTTAAAATAATCTTTCCTATTGATTTAGACTTAAAATATTTATTAGCTAAAATTGAATATAATTTCAAGTTAACACGTGGCTTACATAAACTTACACATGTTTACCTGGTGCCCCCCATTGATAAAATAAAATCATGTAATGAATTATAAATTATTTACATTTACCCGCTCACAGGAACGAAACTCTCAGCTTGCCAGGATTGAGAAACTTGGCATCACAGTTCAGTATTCACATGCCAACAAATATGTTTACAACAACATTATATGGCTGAACTGCCCTCTAACATCATCCCTCAAACAAAAACAATCCTCAATGTGGCTCCATGTTTTCCTTCCAGTGACTTTTTCAAAAGCCCAAATGTAAAATGTTCAGAAGCTTAATTTTTATTCCTAAATAATACTGCTACTTATCCAACAATAAAAAACTAAAATAGCTTGATAGCCCCCATACCATATTTAATTACCCAGCAATACAATTAATCAAAATAAACAAACTCCTGATAGAACAGAATTAATAAAAAAACAGATAACACCCTATTTCTGCACAATAGTTTCTCATTCCATGACTTCCCAACAAATAAGTCTTCAATTTCTACCCAGTAAACTATTCCTATCTCCCCATTAACTCAAATCCTGCCTCTTTATCATAATAATCGTTGAGTCACCACTTTGCTCATAAAATTCCTTTAAGATTCTCCCATATTCTTTCTCTACCAGCTCTGAAAATTCTCAATCTTCAAAATCCAAGGTACGAGCTGGTCTACTTTAGTTTCACATTCTCATCTATCATTTTTATTAAACGACGATTTTACTTTACTGTTGTGATTCTCTTTCTATTTGGGCTAATCACCAACTACATTAATCTCGTGGACTTATTTATGCCACCCTCAATACGACGACTTCACATACTATTCTTTACTTATAATTAGACGAATCCTTCACTTCACTTTAATATACGACGACTGATTTCTTTAATCATTTATACCCACCAAAAACACTATGAGGTCTCACTGCTATTTTCCACCAAACTCCAGTACCATAAATCAAAACACCTTCCAAATCACAGCTGACATTTCCCAATTTTACTTCAAACCACATTCCTTTCATAAGCTCACATTAATTCAACTCTAATTTCTTCCAAACAAACAGAATTCTCATTATTTCTTCCCTCAATAAAATCCACATCATTAATCTACTTTCCACAGCCCAACAACCACATAAACCCACAAAATCGAAAAAATACTCTTTGTGCAGAAACAACATGACAGAACAAGACAATACCAAAATAGCTGATTCCCAAAATTAACCTAAAATAATCACCAAAAGTCTATTACAAAATAAAATATCACCTAACTAGAAGATAGCATAGAGGATGGATAGAAGAGATAAAGCATCAGAAATGGAAGAAAATGCTTTATAGCAGGAGTCTCCATAATCGCTAATTATGAAAACATTAAAGAGTAATGATTCTCCTAGAGTTTCTTTGCCCTAATCTAACATATCACTTGATATGGCAATAGACCCCCTGCCATCATCACAATTTTCATGTACCCCAAATATTCCCGTGCTATTATTTTCTTCTATCTCCAGCAATGGATGCCCATATTCTTTATGCAGCCTAAAATTCCATTGACATACAAACAGATTTTTCCCAAACCGTTTAATTACCTCACCAATTGAATGAATCCTCAATCCTTTAATTGACCAGGTCGCTACATAATTTAAACTACTTATCATTGTTGCCATGCGTTTTCCATACTCCATAGTGAAATGATCCTGCGTTCTCCCTCTACACTGCTTTCCCAAAATTCCCTCATACATTTCATCTGCATAATGATCGAACCTATTCTGTTTAAATTTAATAAACTTTATATCTATTCTTACACTAATATGACCCAAACTTTGTCTTTTTCCCCTATTCCCCCGTAGAGCTTCCCCTTTTAACCCTGCTAAGTTCAGCATTTTCTTCTCCAAATTGTAACTATACAACTTTCCTGTCTCTATCACTTCAGCTATCTCTATTTTCAGCTGTTTCCTAACATTTCCCTGCATATCATTATCAATAGCCACAGGATTCTCTCCTCTCTCAACTATTTTCCCTGACTGTTTAAGAACCATTTCCCTTTGACTATTATCAACGACTAAATTACACATTACTTCTTCTTGATCTATTTCTTCTACGTGCACATTAAAATCAATATGTTTATCATCACATGCTTTCTCAGATACCTCGTTCTGAATAATTTCTTCCTCCACTACTGCCCCTATCTCCTCCATATTCTTATTTACTTCCCCTGAAAATTCTACACTAAACTGTTTCCAATTATTCTCTATTTTCTCAGACATTTTCTCTACATTTTCCTTCCATTCTATTTTCATTTCTGCCATACTCTTATCAATTTTTTCTCCCATGGAAGCCATACTCTTATCAAATTTTTCTCCTAACTTATTATTTTCTAATTTATTTCATCCATTTTATTATCAAATTTTTCTCCCAACTTATTATTGCAACCAAATATCTGATGAGGACGCTTTATCGCAACCATTAATCCAAACCAACGGAGTACTACAAAGAGACCTGCTCCAGCTTACTGTTGACATAAATGCCTAGGTATTTATAGTTTGTCTCCTGGATCACTGTTTCTCCATCTATTTTATATTCCAAGGCATATTGAACGCGCCCGACAATTTTCAACATCATGACTTCTAAAGTCACAATGTTAAGCACTAATAACTCAGCAAACAGTTATACTCTACGCAGATGATATGGCAATAGGCTCCGACAACAAAGAATAACTACTACAAAAGGTGCTGCACAGGCTCACTTCATGAGCCCTAGAAAACGACGTGCAAATAAATCATGGCAAAACCAAACAGATAATTTTCAGAAGAGGTGGTAAACATTCAGCTAAAGTGTATCTTTAGCTGAATGTTTACCACCTCTTCTGAATATTACCTTCAAAACAAACCAATACAAATACTACCAAAATTCAAATATCTCGTAATTCCTCTCCAAACAACCCTGACATATTTCCACACCCATGTGAAAGAAAGAGCATCAGCGATCTACAATATTCAACAGCCCCAAAAACTTTCTATAAAAGCAGAAATGTTATTATTTAAAGCAGCCATAATGCCCATAACCACTTACGTGATCCATCTAATATGGGACAAACTAAAAGTCAACGATTACCTAACACTAGAAACTAATCATGGGTATAGGGAAGACTTTGTAATGATTATTTTACTGGGTGGTTTTTTTAAATTTAATTATAACATATTAATGATGGAGATTATTAAAAAAGGAAAGGCCAGTCTTTGGATTTAAAATTATAAGTTCAATTTTATTAAAAACATGAAAGATAGTTGTAGATAATATCAACAAAAAAAATACAATTGATTTAGCATTAGACTTTAATCTCAAGGTTTCACAGTGGGGTGAACGAAGAAGCCTAATTTGTTTCCCTTATGGTAATAGGCCTGGCAAATGTGAACTCTTTAAATCAAAAATAACCACGACACCGAAAATACATCTGCTTCGTCGTATGATGGTGACTGGTGGCTGCGACAATATCATCACCGTCTGGGCTGGCTCCCGTATTCTCCTTCCAGGTGGCTACCAGGTTAGTTTCCGATCATCAACGGCCGACCTCTTCATACCTTAACTTCCGTCTCCCAACAACTTCATTCTCCGGTCTCCCGATAAATTTCCTCTGCTGTCCCGATCACATCTCCCAGTCTCTTAGCATGAACCAGATATACTAATTGGTACGGAATCGTGGTTACACTCAAGCATAAATGATGCTGAAATTTGTAAATCCGATTACAAAATATTTAGAAGGGACAGGGGAGGGGGTGTATTTATTTCTTCAAAAGTTGAACTCAATTGTACCATACTATGGTCACACGGAAACAAAGAAATCATATGTGTAGAAATCAAGAGTTTAAATGACATCGTGAACCTAATAGCTTGTTACAGGCCCCCAAACGAAACTATTCAGTTCTGGAAACAATAGCGGAGAAAATTATGCTAAGCCAGAGTTGCCGGAAATTCATAGTAGCTGGTGATCTAAATATAACTGGGGTTAACTGGGAGGGACAGCTTGGCAATTCTCTAAAATTCTCTGGAGTGGGATAACGGCTTCGAGCGGGTAGTAAAGGAATCGACACGAGAAAATAATATTCTCGATATTTTCCTTGTTAGGCCAGCGGAAGACCTGATTAGCTGCGACGTACTGCCAGGAATTAGCGATCACAAAAGTGTTCTATTAGAAATAGAATTCAACGTAGAAGTTACTTGTGTAGATGAAAATTTATACAGTTGGCAATATTATAAAACAAATAAATTAGGATTGCAGACTTTCTTGAGGGAAAAACTGGGTGACTATAAATAGCGGGGGAGATATAAACGAAATATGGAAAAATTTCAAATATATCATCTTGGAAGCCAGAAATAGGTTTGTACCTCGGAAACAAATAAAACGCAATGATGACCCTGAATAACTATTTACACTTCCGTCAATTATTAACATTATTAGTTAAGGAAATGAAAAATGCTCAGGAATCGTTTTTACGTAACATTCTAAATGTCAATAAAGACTGCGAGAGCTTTTATTACTATATTCGTAAACTCAGAGAGAATTGTGAAAAATTAGATATATTAAAAACTGACGGCATAGACGTAACTTCAGGTATTGAACGAGTACTTCGTCGCTCTGTTTACCAAATGCAACGGCACATACACGATAACAGTAACACCGAATCCAAAAACTTCCAAATCACGGAAGGAGCAGTAAGGAGGAGAATTAGTAAATTAAAAAACAAAAAATCGCGCGGTCCAGATGACATCTCCACAGAAATAATTAAACTGGGTGAGGAGGCAATTATTCCATATTTACTAAGGTTATTTAATATATCCATAAATAACTCAACTCTGCCAACAGACTGGAAAACAGTAATAATTATACCTGTATTTAAATATGTAAAATTAAACCAACATACAAAATTATAAAGCTATTATTCTAATCTCAGTAGTGTGGAGCGTTTAATAGCTTCGTATATTTTGGGTTGCACTTGAATCCAAAGGGTGGTTCTTTGAAATACAACATGGATTTCGATCGTGTTTTTCGTGTGAAAGTCAGATAATCAATTTATTTCAAGATGTAGCAGACGAAGTCGATCGTGGTGGTAGAATAGAAGCCATTTTTATTGATTTTGCAAAGGCTTTCAATGTAGTTCCTCACGACATCCAGAAGTTAGATGGGACAGGCATTGACAAAACAGTAGTTCTCTGGGCGCAAGAATTCTTAAAAAATAGGCTACAGAAAGTCAAAGTTGGGAAAGAAACTTCAGAACTCGGATCTGTAATATCGCGAGTCTCCCAGGGATCAGTTATTTCCCCATTATTGTATATTATATTTATTAATGATTTGCCTAATAATATTAATTATAAGGTCCAACTTTTTGCAGATGACTGTGTAATTTACAGGGAAATAAATGGGGAACAAGACTCCGCTGCTCTCCAAACTGACTCTAAGTACATGGGCTAAGCGAAATAAAATCAAAATCAACAATAGTAAAAGGCAATCAGTTTTACTAAAGTGCGTGTTCAATATGCCTTGATATATAAAATACATGGGGAAACAGTGATCGAGGAGACAAACTGTAAATACCTAGGCATTTATTTTAACAGTTAGCTGGGGCAGGTAAACTATGCTACAAGGAAAGCGTGGAACACCTTGCACTTTGTCATGAGAACACTCAACAAGGGGAATGCGAAATCTAAGGAAATGACATATTTGTCATTAGCACGCGCACTTATGGAATATGGTGCAGCATGCCGTACAGGATAAGTCAAATAGAATCCTTAGAACCTGGACATGGGAACGAAAAGGTAAAGTGACTAGGGTGGGATACGCTACAGACAAGAAGAGAAACAGCTAGGCTACACAATTTCTACCGAGCTTTTGCAGGTCAAAAACATTGGCAGGAAATCCGAGATAGAATGAAAGAATCGACTCGGAACGGGAGAGGAGGAGTGATCACCTGTTTAAATTACAAGCAAGGAACCAAAAAAAACAGACGGATAATACTTATTCCTAAATGGGAAAATCTGGAACAATCTGCCCGCAGGAGTGTTTGGGGAACTTCCGCTAACAGAAAAAAATTTCGACTTAATCTAAGTTTAGTGTAGTGAAGTGATCAGTGCTGCAAAATCTTAAAAAATATACTACAATGAAATATATTTCCATTTTTTGTTTTGTTTTTTGTTTCTTTTTTTATATTATTTTTATATTGAATATAATTATACATTCAACTATAGGTTAAATATGGTCCTTACGACCACATTATTGATTATTGTTTAAGTTCTATGTATCTGCCACCGGGCATCTGCCCATTTGTAGATTTCATAAATACAATACAATCTTCTCTCTCCGGTCTCCCGACAATATCTGCTGCTTCTTCAAAATCCTCTTCCCTCGGAAGCGTTTTTCCTCAAACATTTTTACTTCTGGGACTAAATACTTTGTGTGTTACGCATCCTTCCGTAACATTACAAATTCTCCACAGTTCTTCTAATTATCTATGGCGACTTCCAGTAGCCGGTATTTCCAAATTTTCTACGGCCGATCCTTCTCAACGGGATCCTCTCGTATACAAAAGGGTAGTTCTTTTGTTCCTAGGAATGCGCTCTGTGACCCCCAGAAAAGCCAGGAAACAGTTGTACTTTATTTACACTTTCTACACGCGTATTTATTATTTATTACAACTTCGCTATCAAAATTGGCTTACGTCTTAACGAAATAAACTCCTACCAAGTAATTAGACCTACGAGAGCGCACGACAATTACTACTACAAAAAGTCAAAGCCAAATGGTACGACTTCTACACAACCGACGCCATGCAGACAGAAGAATGGAAGCAGCTATACTATGAACTATGAAATTTAGTAACAAGATATGCAATACATATTTTCCACAACAAGTTCTATAAAAACAAGCGATTCCGCCAGCCAGACAAAGACTGTGTGTGTGAAATGTGCAATAAACACTGCGAACGATACCACGCCATAAATTATAAGAAAAGACACTTGTCAGTAACAAAGATAGCTTTAGAATTGTAATAGTTTATATTTACACATTGGGCGCTTTATTCATTAATAATAATTATTCCCGTTTTTCAGTCTGTTGGCAGAGTTGCATTATTTATGGATATATTAAATACCCTTATTAAGTACGGAATAATTGGCTCCCCACCCAGTTTAATTATTTCTGTGGAGATGTCATCTGGACCGCGCGATTTTTTGTTTTTTAATTTACTAATTTTCCTCCTTACTGCTCCTTCCGTGATTTGGAAGTTTTTGGATTCGGTGTCACTGTTATCGTGTATGTGCCGTTGCATTTGGTAAACAGAGCGACGAAGTACTCGTTCAATACCTGAAGTTACGTCTATGCCGTCAGTTTTTAATATATCGAATTTTTCACAATTCTCTCTGAGTTTACGAATATAGTAATAAAAGCTCTCGCAGTATTTATTGACATTTAGAATGTTACGTAAAAACGATTCCTGAGCATTTTTCATTTCCTTAACTAATAATGTTAATAATTGACGGAAGTGGAAATAGTTATTCATGGTCACCATTGCGTTTTATTGGTTTCCAAGGTACAAACTTATTTCCAGCTTCCAAAATGCTATATTTAAAATTTTTCCATATTTCGTTTATATCTCCTCCATAAAGTCACCCAGTTTATTCTACAAGAAGGTCTGCAATCCCAATTTAATTGTTTTATAATATTGCCAACTATATAAATTTTCATCTCTACGAATAGTTCGTACGTTGTATTCATATAGTCGGATTATTCTCCGCACCCAATTTACCAATATGACTTGCCTTGTTTCCATGAATATACACATGATTTTATAGTGAATATATGAGCTTATAGCCGACTTCCTATGGTCTAGTGGCTAGCATTGTAACCCAGAGGTCTCGTGTTCGAATCCTGGCATGGGCTTGGAGACTGGGGTTAAGATTGACGGAGAGTCGATATCACTCAGTATTTGGAATGTGTCATGTAAGATGACTGTCCGACGTCGTCCTGGTAGGCAAAGGCCGGAATGCCATAGGAAGAAGAAGAAGATATGAGTTTAAAATTTTTTGACAAATATTACATACACTTTTCGTTATTTATTAATAAAGAAATAAATTGTTATATAATTAAATAAGTGCCTCTAGTAAAGTTATTTATATATTTATAATTTATATAATTGAGGTATTTGGATGGTCAATAATGGATTAGATTTTTCTTTTAAAGAGGAACAAACTTACTGGCAATATTCATATACATATGCTTATATTGTAACTGTTATGCCACTGAATAAAAATTATTACACATCTCTACAGCAGTCAGGCAAATAAAACAAAAGCATTTTTCTACACAAAAAGTTATAACAGAAGGAATACGGTGACTAAAAAGTCTCATTAAAATCTTTCACTTGAAGTTTTGAGATCCTTTTTTCAAAAATAAAATCTTTGGTGGTTCTTATTAACTTAATATATCAATACAATTCTTGAAATTATTTTCTATCAAGATGGAAAATTGTAAATTTAATTAAAGAAAAATCCTATTTTATTTATCACATAAAAACAATAAAAATTTAAATCCAGTAAAATACATGTACAAATCACTATATATTATGAGTGAGCTTAGGCTTTCCCGGTGTAGTTGATGGAGACATAGTTCTCGGGTTTCCACTCGGCTGCGCTGCAGGCTGAAGATGACGACAGAGCACTTGGTCGTCGAAACGTCGCGTTTTCATCGCACCTGCACTCGAGTGGAAACCCGAGAACTATTTCTGCACTATATATTATGGCTTACAAACAAAATTTGTGTAGTTTTCTTGAAAGCAAGTCTGCTTCTTTTTTCGCTGCATATTTGCCCCGCTTTGGAAAAGATGCACTCGCAGGGCACGGAAGTTGCTGGAATGCGCAATCGTTTCACATCTACCTCCTATAAAGTCAGATACAGGAGCTTCCTGGATTCCCACCACATTAGTAGATCGTGATTTCTAGGCAAATATACCTCCGATAAATATTTATCTAATTCAACAATAGCTGCTGATTTACCGTCATGCCGTTCTTGGAGCTGATTTATTGTTTTATCGAATTATTCCGAAATGAAATAATTTTCTGCATGTATAGAGGGACCTGCTTCGGGAGTTCCTTCCAATTTTTGATTTCCGATATTACGCTGTTATAAATATCCAAATTCTTTGAATCGCCCATGAATAACAATAATACTTGAAAAATATAATGCGAATATCAGTAAAGAATAATACGAACCTTGAAAGTAAATAACAAACGAACGAAGCGAGAGCGAGAGCGCTGATTAGCTGAACAGTGAACACATTGCTGACCAAACTCACTAAATGTAAAACTGGTGAGCAGAACACTTATAGTCTTTAATAGCAAGGGGGACCCACCCTGAGCGGCAATTCGTAATTGATCGAGAACCATTGTTGACAGAGTGGCGGTGGGTCATACTAGAGGTGGGCGATCCGATCAAGATCTGATTTCTGTGGAGTGAGTGTTCAATGAATCGTAAAAAAGAGGGGTAGCTCTTTTGATTCATTCCACTCCTGCGATCCGACAGCAACAAGCTGTTTGAATCACTCACTGAGCCTGCAATCCCATTGCTTGATTCACTCACTCATGAATCAGATCAACGGGTCAGCGATCCCAGTGTTTGAATCACTTGCTCACGAATCAGATCACGGAAATCAGAAACTTTTTCTTTCTGGATACGTTATCGTGGGGTAGAATTAAATTAAATGGTGTTTGCACAAAATATTGTAACCGAACGTTAATATTAAATTCTCTTACCTCATTGTGTAATTTGTTCCTCGTTAAAAGAAAAATCCAAATCCATTTGTGACTATCCAAATACCTCACTTATTAAAATAAATTTCCTAGAGGCGCTAATTTAAGTTTATAACAATTTATTTCTTTATTAATAAATAACAAAAAGTGTATATATTGTCTGTCAAAAAATTATAAACACAAATATTCTCTAGAAAATTATGTGTACATTCATGGAAACAAGGTAGAAGCCATATTAATGAATTGGGTGCGGTGAAAAATCCGAATATATATATATATATATATATATATATATTGTAATATCCTTTTCAGGGGATAAGACATTTACTTATTAATTGAACAAATTTTAATCAATTTGAAAATTTTATACTTATCAATTTACTGTGGTGTTTGGCTTTCGCTTACACCAACAAAAATATGATTGTAACAAGGAATTGTTAAATAATAATAAAAAATATATATTTAATTTGAACATATTCCATTTAATTATATTACATTATCAAATTTCCAAAAGAAATATAACTCAAATTAAGTTTTAGTGGAAAAAAATATAAATTTACGAATATCAAATTGGCTCAGTCGGTAAAGCAAAAAAAAGAATCTACGCAGCTTCTAATGGCTTCTCCCGGGAACGCGGGTGCCGAACGATATTGTTGAAATTTAAAATCGCGAATCAAACGAGAATGGTTTGAGTGGAAAAGCCGGGTAAAATGCCGTTACCAGATGTTAACAAGGGCCTGGTGACGTCGTTCCTGGTTTGCCGTGCTGGATGTTCCTTTGCCGAACACGTCTCCTCTAGCACCTCTAATTCAGCTTAAATCTCCATCAAATGTTATCTTTTTGTTTTCCGTACTACAAATAAATCTTCTTTGCCGAAATTAACTTTTACGCAGGCCGAAATTAACTTTGACGCCTGTTCAGCCCCTGCTGTCCCATTCCGACCTTCTCAGGCCAGCTCCTGGGACCAAGTGTCGAACGATGCACCCCAGGCAATAAATAATGTTGTCAACGGCGACGTTTCCCGCCTACTCGGCCTCACCAAACTATTCTCGTTATTTCGTTCTGTGTACGCAAATAACAAAAACTAAATTATTTTTGCTTTACCCGTTGAATGTAGGGCCATGAATCACCACATTACAGTGATTACATGAAACAATATCTCAGGGGATTTTGGGTCTCTAGAGAAGTGGAGTATGCAGTTACTGAAAATATAAAAGAAATCATTTAAATTTATTCAATCAGCACAATGAGCAATTTTCACAGCTTTTAAGAACTTACCCACAATTACTGGGCCTACAAACATTCACCTTCACGAATGTTTCCGCGTCTCTGGCGTCTTGCAGGTTTTTTACGCTGACGGAGACTCCCTTATCTCCTTCCGGCGGCTAACAGTTTAGTTTTCGGTCAGCATTATCTGGCCTCTCTCCTTCTCTCAGCGGCTAACAATTTAACTTTTGTATCAACTATCTCCCGTCTCCCAACACCTTTTGTCTGCCGTCGGTGAACCATACACAACCGAAATCAAGTTTACTCTCATCGATCATCTGGAGTATCTCATTTACGAAGTGTACTCCTTGTCACAGTGCTGTGATTGTTTTCGATTGATGACACTACATTTTATTGGAAAACAACTTTCGCATCATTTTTTCGCAGTTGTGTTTGATAATCCCGCTTCAGCAGTGACTTGTCTAATGGATTTCCATAGACAACGTTTCTATTTCTTTCCCATTATGACGTATCATGACTGATCAGCTGAATCACACATTACCGACTAAACTATCGATCACACTGCCGGTCAGCTCAAACTTGCAAAATAAATTAAGATTCTTTTTCTGGTCTGTAAGTTTTCTAACATTAATTTTTTTAAAGATTCGCCTTATTATCGTCTGTATCGACCAATGTGGCGTCACCTATAGGTCAATATTGGAGCTATTTCTCAACCAATTCTATCACGTTCTAGATCTTTTCTTACAAGGTTTTCTCGGGCTTCTAACCGGGTGAAAACACAGTAATTCCACGACGTTTCGGCAGCTGTCATTGCTACCATCTTCTGCTGAAATATTATGGAATTACTGTGTTTTCACCCGATTATAAGCCCGAGAAAACCTTATAAATTACTTACACCGGGAAAGCATTCATTAGATTATGTTCCAGACCTATCTGTACAACATACCTCATATTTCTGAAACATCCTATACTTATATCATGATATCGGATTCCGTAGAATTTGTCATGTTTCCCTTCTTTAAAGGGTCGCTAAAAACCAAAAGTTAGCCTCTATTCAATTTATTTTACTAGTTTGTGTCCTTTTTAGAAAGCCTCCACCAATTTTTCAGGCCAAACAACAATCTATCTCTAATGCTTTAGTAATGATAAATTGTACCACTGTCTGCGACCATGAAATGATGTTCAGAGCTAAAACTTCAAGAAATAATTTAAAGTTTGAAGTTTTAGCTTTGGAATGGAAATAATCAGTCTTCTCTTGTGCATTAAATACACTTTAAAGACAAATTAAACATTTAATACTTTCCATCCTTCTAATAACATTATATATTTATGAATTACTCGCTTAAACATACAGTTACGAATCCAAGTAGATTGAAGCGATTTGAGTGCCATTCCGTATCATACAACTGTATTCTCAAGGCAAGGTTAAATTATACGATATTCCAATCTTCCGAACGAATCTTCGAACTACTTAGGTAAAATCTCCGCAAATTTTTCCACAATATTTATTAATTTGTAAACATAACACTTGCACGATCCAGATGCCATGATTAGGACGGATTCATTGCTTTCTGAAGAGGTAGGAAACGGAGTTATTTTTAGAAATGACTACGTAACGTTCATTCGTGACAGAGACGGAAGGTGTATGGGCCTGTTCATATGTGATAAAACTAGTGTGGAAAAATATGAAGATCTGACTATGAAATAATTGGGACTGAGATAGCTACCAAAGGGATATCTCATAAATTGCGGGTCTTAGCGGTAAACAGACCTACGAACAATGACGCTGAAACAATTTTCCCGTGATTCCTCGTCACTTGGAATGAGCAGAGTCGTGGGTGGGGAACGGAACTAGCCTGAGGTTCAGTGGAAGGGAAATGTCGATTCCAGTAACTTAGCTCAGTATATAATAATCGGGGAAATGGGTACCGCCAAAGCCTACAAGACTAAGAACTTTACTTAATATTTTTTAATAAAGCCTTCGGAAATATTCCTGCGTTCAGAAATTGTAGTGGATTTAAGCTGGGGTAATTTTAGATATAAAGAAAATACGTGAGGTTAAATTGTTTGCCAGCACCTTAAGGATATGGGGAAAGATTTAGAAACTTCCTGCAATAGAGATACCCTGAATGGGCGAACAATGATGCATCTGTTGAGTGCTGGGAAAACTTCTAAATTTTTTCTTCAAATAAATTTGTTGGCAAGAAATATTTAAAGCTCAATTCTGAGCCTGAATATTACACCAATATCTTTAGAGAAATCAAGAAATATTAGAAGGGCATATTCCAGACTTGCGATAGTTGTAGAAACCGATTCAATCAATTTAAAAAAGGTTTAATCCCTGCAAAAAGAACCGCTGGAGATTTATATATAAAAAACCTGCTTAGTGTTGAAAATAATTGTTGGAATAAGTTTTATAAATACCTTAGGCTTAGCGGAAATCGCCCCCTACCCCACTCGGATCAGAATAGAAAACTAATACTAGATGACTACGAGTAAAGCAACTACATTTTCAACTTTCAGTCAATAATTCCGTAGTTACAGAGGATTGGAAAAATTCTACTGTTATTCCTATTCACAAATCGGGTTCAAGATGAGAAACTGACAACTACAGCCGGTACGTTTAATGTCAGTCATAGAAATTTTAATATCGGGTTACATTAGAAACTTCTGGGACGGATATGGGCTTCTATTCAACGGCCAACACGGTTTTCGACCTAAATACTCTTCCGAAAGTCAGTTAGTGACAGTATGCCAAGAATTGTGCAATAAACGTAACGAAGGTAGAATAATCCCTGCTATTATCATATACTTTCAAAGGCCTTCCACCTCTTTAGGCATCAGTGTTTAATACAGAAGTTAAGCGTTATGGGATTGATATTCGCATACTATATTCGGGAGTTTTCGGAGGGCAGAAAGCTACCTTTCATAGATTTGGTTCCCACCGGCATGCTTTCTGGAGGCCCCTGAATAACTGAGGGGACAACGGGGCCGAACTGTCCGATCCTATTGGGTGCTCCAGGGAAGCGTTATAGGGCGTTATTTGTTCTTAGAATCCAGACGAACATAAAACTCTTCGTGAAAGATTGCATTATTTATAAAGAAATTAAATATTCAAGCGACGTTTACGCTCTTCAAGCACTTTTAGACAAGGTTATACATATAGTTGGATATAATGAGGTAGCAACTTTGTCACATAGAAGAAAATTGGCTAGACTTTGTGCATTATTCAGAGCACACAACAAAGAACCGACCTGGAGAAATAATTATAATTTTTACATCATCATAATATACATTATATTTTAGGTTTAAATAGTGTAGTGACAAGACTGTATTTGTTTTAGTATTGCTCTTAGCATTACTTCTATGGTTTTATATTTTAGTATTCAGGTTCGTTCCTGTGTGTCAAATATAATTTTTGTTACAGCCATTGCAATTAATAAGATATAATACATTATTTTGTTCTTTTATCGGAATTTTATCTTTAAGTTTAGTTAAATAATTTTTATCTTTCTTTCAGGCTTCAATCCAAATATCATTTCAAAACGTTTTATATAAATTTTAAACAATAACCATAATTTTTTGTAACATTTTTAAAAAATTGTATTTTATTTTGTACACGATTATGGCAATGCCGAAAGTTCTTAATAAATTTTGAAATCAAACTTAAAATATAATTTTGGTTATTTAAGTGACTGATAAAAATAAGGAAAGTTGTTATTAATTTTATGTATCTTAAACATTTCACCAGACTGTGCCCATTGCAATGAAAATAAATCACTCAATTTTACGGAAATAAAATCAGTAGTTAACGCCCAATATCCTGCGCTACCACCTATGAACAACCTCTCAGACTTATTCCCCCAAGGATCACATCCAACTCAAAAGAAAAACCCTGAAATGTTACAAGCAGTACAAACCATAATCACTCAGTAATCTGTATTAAACCTTCGAGATAATATTTGGTTTATTTTCCAGCGTCTGTTTATGTGCGTCAAAGAAAGCTGATTCAAAGGCACCAATTCAAGGACCCTAGTGTAATAATGAATAACGTTTCCCGTCGGATCGAAAATCTGTGAAAAATTTATACAAAGGTATTAACTTTACTAGTCAAAGTTGAAAATAATATAATATTGCCACATCTGAAGACCTGCAGTGATGGCAGAGCGGTAGCGAGCCGGACTGCAGATTTGCAGACTCGGGTTCGAGTCCCAGCCATTTTTATTTGTTTAATTTATTTACATTGTTTGCCTTTAGTTTCTAGTATTTTCAGTTTCAGCCGACGCACCATTTCAACGCATCGGAATTGACCTGCTCGGAACATTTCCAACATCATCCCGGGGAAACAAGTGGATTATTGTCTGCACCGATTACTTAACTCGGTTTGCCGTCACAAAAGCCGTAGCATCGGCGGAAGCTTCCGAGATCGCCACCTTCGTCGTCGAAGAAATAATACTTAGGCATGGAGCTCCAAGAACCATAATCACAGACCGGGGGACGGTATTTCAGTCTAGACTAATACATGAGGTCAATAGACTGTGTGAAATAACGCACCGAATGACGACTGCTTACCATCCTCAAACAAACGGGCTTACCGAGAGGTTAAACAAAACATTGGCCGACATGTTGTCCATGTACACCGACGTCGATCAGAAGAACTGGGACGACGTACTTCCATTCGTGACGTTCGCCTACAACACCGCTAAGCAAGAACCAACGGGATTCACACCATTTTTCAATGGACGCGATATTACCTTTCAATCCCGACGATGTGAATGACCCTTACATTGGTCACTTAGTAACGAGGGCCGAAGAATCCCGACAACTAGCCTGAATACGTACGCTCCAAGCTCAAGAGAAGGACCGACAACGATACGACGCAAGACATCGTCCAGTTTTGTACCAGCCAGGGGATCTAGTCTGGATCTTTACTCCCATTCGCAAAGTCGGCCTCTCAGAAAAGCTCCTCAAACGGTACTTTGGTCCGTAGCGTATGCTAAAACGTTTATCCGACGTCACATATGAGGTCGAGGATTATGATCCTAATTCGAGACGCAGAACGAGCCGCGACACCGTACACGTACTGAGGATGAAGCCATATCATGAACCCGACGCTCAAAGGGAGGTTGAAGACCAAACACGACCCGACGACGACGCGGACGAAGACGTAGGAATGACGACTGCCAGCCCAAGAACAGGAAGGACTGGACCTACTTACGTCGGGCCAACGACGAGATCCAGAGGACTCAAGGCAGCTCAGAACTAACAGCGAGACGCTGTTTTTTCAAAGGAGGGAGCAATGCCACATCTGAAGACCTGCAGTGATGGCAGAGCGGTAGCGAACCGGGCTGCAGATTTGCAGACTCGGGTTCGAGTCCCAGCCGACGAAACCATTTTTATTTGTTTAATTTATTTACATTGTTTGCCTTTAGTTTCTAGTATTTTCTGTTTCTAGAATGTTCTGTTTCTAGAATATTCCATGTATGTATAAATAGGACTGGATTCCAAATCGGAGTCAGTCTGAAGCAGTACGAGCTTTGTACAGCACTTCGCCGTTGATAAAACGCCTATAACCTCTACGTGTGTGTGTTATTGAATCTCATGATCCCTAAGAAACGTGACATTTTTGGTGGAGGCGCCGGGTACATCTAAACTTAACACACAGTGGCTCCCATTAGACCTCGACAAAGCAGGAGACTCCAAGGCTTGAATCCGGAGTACGTAACATACACAAAACCAACAAGCACTGCGATGGATCGCCAAGAAAGGAGCTCAGCGGCCTATGCTGCTGTTCAGCAGCAGATAAGGAACCCAGCCATCTTCACAGGAGACGCCGGACAAGACCCAGGCAGGTGGCTCAAGGGCTACCAAAGGGTAGCCAAATTCAATAAGTGGGACCACACGATTTGCCTAGCAAATGCATACTTTTATTTGGACGGAACCGCAAGACAGTGGTTCGAAAATGTTGATGAAGGAAAGTTGACCAGCTGGAAAACTTTCAAGGCCGAGATACAAAATGCATTCGGCGATTCTGAGCGTCATGTTCGGCAGGCCACTGAAGAGTTAAAATACAGGGCTCAGAAAAGTGGCGAGAACGCCCAGTCTTACATACAGAACGTTCTCGCATTGTGCCGAACGGTAAACTCAAACATGGGGGAAGATGAAAAACTGGCACATCTGATGAAAGGTGTCGCGGAGGACTTATATCAGGCCCTCATACTAAAGGACGTAAAATCGACGGACGAGTTCGTAAAGCACTGCCAGTTCATCGAAAAGATGAATCAAAAACGAATTTGACGAATGTTCGAGAGGCTTCCCAACGTTGTGCCGATTGCCTCAGTAGGAGAGGCGAATGATTTGTCGTCTCTCGTTCGACAGATAGTAAGGGAAGAGATGCAGCGTGCTCTATCCCTTAGAAACGACGTCGCAGAACCAGAGGCTATCCAAGAGGCCATCCGGGAGGAAGTGGAAAGCGTTTTGGCGCCAATTTCCACCCCGACGTCCTCCTGGCGAAAGGTCGTTTCGAAGCGGAAGCCGACCTATGCAAAAGTAGTTGCACGGGAGGAAGAGGCAACCTACTCCCCAAGGAAGACAGACGTCTGGAGGACACGGGATAATAGACCTGTGTGTTTCCATTGTCGCCGTCCCGGACATGTGGTTAGATACTGCAAGGACAGGAGGCGTGTATTTGCTGAACCAAGAACTAGGCGAGGACAGGATGCATATAACCATGGACGCCAATATGACGATGCCGAACAGAGTTGTTTCGAGGAAGATACAGGTCGTCGTCGCCGCATCCCGCCGCAAGGAGAGGACGCTCTCCGTCACGTCGCTTCCGATCTCCGTCGCCATTCGGTCGCTCCCCTAGCCGACGTAACCTTGGAAAACTAGATGACGCGACCTTCCCTGGAGGTGAGGCCGCGGAAGAAGAAAATCCTCCGTCGACGCCCGTCATCAAGATGTCTGGAAATTATATAGACGTAATGTTGGACCACAAGTCGGTACGAGCCCTAATAGATTCCGGCGCATCTTTTTCTGTTATCTCCGAGACGTTTCGACGACAGCTGAAGAAGACCAAGATCACTGATAACAGGAATACTGTTTTAAGGGTCGCGGAGGGCAAATATGTGCAACCAGCCGGAAGATGCACCATCATGCTGAAAATTAATAACAGAATTCAGCCGTTCGAATTTATCGTCCTGCCGCAATGTAGCCACGACGTTATCCTCGGATGGGACTTTTTGAAGAGCTCGCAAGCCGTAATTGATTGTGGACGTTCTGAAATTCTGTTAGACGAATTACAAGCTTCCGAAGAAATAATAAGAATAAGGATTCGTGGCGGTTATTTGTCCTCGCCGTTGTGACCATTCCTGCGTCGAGCGCTACCAAGGTTACAGTCACGTGTCCTAAGTTAAATGGCCACGTAGATCTTATAATTGAAGTGAAGAAGAAATTATCACAAGTCATTATTCCTGCGTCGGTCATATCGTTCAAGAATGGCACTGGAGATTTATGGGTAGTTAATGGGCAGAACGAACCTAAGCTTCTTCCGAGACATATGTGCTTAGCAAGGGCTGAGCTAATAACACAACAACATCTGACTGTCATGGAAGAAAATCTACCCAGCCGCAGAATTCCTACAGTGACGAAAAACAACGAATTCGAGTTTCATAAGTTACTGGCGCCGCAGTTAACCATCGATCAGCAGACGAAATTTCTTGAATTGCTTCAAAAATATTCTGCGTGCTTCGACGCAGTAATCAGAGAAAAATCAACCATTGTGAAGGTGAAACATAAAATTAATACAGGAAGCTACTCACCTATCAGTCAGAGGGCGCACAGAGTATCACCAACAGAACGACGCATTATTAAAGAAGAAGTGGATAAGATGCTTGGCCGAGGAATCGTCCAACCATCACAGAGCCCGTGGTCATCACCCGTCGTACTAGTCACAAAGAAGGATGGAACCTAGCGATTTTGCGTCGATTATAGGAGACTTAACAAGATCACGAAGAAGGACGTTTATCCACTACCAAGAATTGACGATACTCTGGATTGTCTAAATGGAGCAAAGTTTTTCTCCATCATGGACTTGCACTCAGGGTACTGGCAGATAGAAGTGGACGAAGCCGACCGAGTGAAAACCGCTTTCATTACACCAGACGGACTCTACGAATTCAAAGTTATGCCGTTTGGGTTGTGTAATGCACCAGCAACATTCTAACGAATGATGGACAACTTGCTGCGTCACTTGAAATGGACTATGTGCCTCTGCTATTTGGACGACATAATAGTTTTCTCGGAAACGATCAGCGAACATCTGCATAGACTGCGAACTGTTCTCGAGTGTCTGAGAACAGCAGGGCTGAGACTGAATCCAAAGAAGTGCCTATTCGGTGCAAAGGAAATAAAGATCCTTGGCCATCTAGTCTCACGGGAAGGCGTACGACCAGACCCGGAGAAAGTCAGGTCGATAAAAAACTTTCCCCGGCCAAGAAATCTACACGACGTCAAGAGTTTTCTAGGGCTCTGCTCTTATTATATGCGTTTTGTCCGGGACTTTAGTAGAAAGGCACGGCCACTACACAAACTGTTGCAAGGAGACGTCAAATTTATCTGGAGCAGAGAACAACAGGAGTCTTTCGACACGCTGCGACGAGCCCTTATTTCCGACCCCGTTCTGGGGTTGTTCGACCAAAATGCACCGACTGAATTGCACACTGACGCCAGCGGCCACGGACTTGGTGCTGTACTCATTCAGGTATTCGGCAAAAAAGAGAAGGCTACGCGTCGAGAACACTTAGCAAAGCAGAGAGGAATTATTCGACGACAGAGAGAGAATGCCTTGTTGTTGTTTGGGCCATAAATAAATTCCGGCCGTATCTCTTTGGCAAACCGTTCACGGTTGTGACCGACCACCATTCCCTCTGCTGGCTGACCGGACTCAAGGATCCTTCTGGACGACTCGCTAGGTGGGCTTTACGACTTCAGGAATACGACGTCACGATAAAGTACAAGAGTGGACGAAAACATCAGGATGCAGACTGCCTCTCCCGAAACTCTGTCGACAACGAAGTACCAAAGAGTGAGATCCTGGATTGTCTTAACTCTTTGACTAATATTTCTGTGGAACAGAGAAAGGATCCGAAGCTGAATGAGATTATACAAGCTTTAAACTCTTCCCAAGGCGTGAAAGGGGACTACGAAATAATTAATGACGTACGCCACAAGAAGAATTACGACTCATTGGGAAGAAGATGGTTGGTAATCATCCCCAAGCAACTGCGTCTAGAAATTCTGCGGGAGTTCCACGACGCACCCACCGCTGGTCATCTAGGAGTCGTCAGAACGTATGACAGAATCCGTCGGCGATTTTATTGGCAACTACAACTTCAGGACGTCAGACACTATGTAAGTCACTACAGAGTGTGTCAGAGAAGAAAGACGATTCCCCAACGACCACTTGGGCGTCTACTGCCTAGTCCTCCGGCCGACGCACCATTTCAACGCATCGGAATTGACCTACTCGGAGGATTTCCAACATCATCCCGGGGAAACAAGTGGATTATTGTCTGCACCGATTACTTAACTCGGTTTGCCGTCACAAAAGCCGTAGCATCGGCGGAAGCTTCCGAGATCGCCACCTTCGTCGTCGAAGAAATAATACTTAGGCATGGAGCTCCAAGAACCATAATCACAGACCGGGGGACGGTATTTCAGTCTAGACTAATACATGAGGTCAATAGACTGTGTGAAATAACGCACCGAATGACGACTGCTTACCATCCTCAAACAAACGGGCTTACCGAGCGGTTAAACAAAACATTGGCCGACATGTTGTCCATGTACACCGACGTCGATCAGAAGAACTGCACATTTGCTATTATTTGCTTGAGGTCGTTGGTGTGAAGTAGAACAGTGTCAGATATTTTTCACGAATTTATTTCAACTTTAAAAATACCTATAAATGTTGTATAACAACAGATGGAGCGAAAAATATGACGGGGAAAATATCTGAATTTGTTGGGATCTTTAATGAAAAAATCCAGATAACAATGTTGTATTTCTACATTGCATCATACATCAAGACGCCTTGTGTAAATCTACTTTGAATATGAAACCTGTGCTTGACATTATTTTGAAGCTGGTTAATGCTATTCGATGTCGAGGGCTTGCTCACAGACCTTTTTTGGGAGTTTCTAGAATCCGAGTTCTCGGATATATTGTACTACTCTAAAGTAAGGTGGCTTAGGGCAGGACGCGTCTCCAATCGAGTTTGCCAGCTGAAAGACGAAATAGTGATATTCTTCCTTGAGAAACGGGGGATCTGAAAGATACTGCACAGCTTTCGGACTTAACATTTTTAACAGATCCTCTCTCACACACAAACAGGTTGATTGTCAAAAAGCTAAAATCAATTTATCGATTATATGTGGAGCAATCTCGAAGGTTTTAAACTAAATTCGCGAATCAGCGTGATAAGAATGCCTTGTTTCACTTCCCGAGGTTGAGTTCAATAGCCCCGGTGATGCAAGGAAAGCTCAGATTTACGAATATAGTTTGGAACCACTAAATGGTGAATTCGATACCCATCAACCATGAGCGCACGTTCTTATAAGTAGCATTGTTCCTTCCTTTCTAATAACAGATCTGGTCGTTGGCCCGATCTAAGGTTATCCAGTTCTTCCTAGTCTTGAGCTGGCAGTCGCCATTACTATAATTTCGTCTTCATATTTTCCTATGTAAAAATGGTCACATCTATATGTTGTCACCCCTCTTCAACTAGACGGTCATCTGTTTCATCATCTGCTGATTCTTTGGAGTCACTGCTGTTGGTTTATTTTTCAGTAACTTCCTCTTCCAACGCAGATTCACAAAAATATGACAATTCTCCTATTTCTTTCTCATAGACTTCAGGACATACAATTTGACAATAAAAGTCTTTTTTTCTTCATTTCTCCACTTTTATGAGACCTAGTAAATTCAGCGGCATCGTCTGGTCGCGTTTCGTCTTCAACCTCCCCTTGAGCGTCGGGTTTCTAATACTGCTTCATCATCAATACTTGGACGGTGTCACGGCTCTTTCTGCGTCACGTATCTGGATCGTAATCCTCGACTTCATAAGTGACATCGGATAAACGTTGTAGGATACGGTACGGCCCACAGTAGTGTTTCAGGACCTCTTCCAAGAGGTTGACTTTGCGAATAGGAGTAAAGATCCAGACTAGATTCCCTGACTAGTACAAAACTGGTCCATGTCTTTCGTCGTTATTGGCCCTTTTCTTGAGCGTACGTATATTGGCTAGTTGTCGGGATTCATCGTCAACCGTCACAAATTGTCCAACGTAAGGGTCATTCACATCGTCGGGGTTGAAAATTAATATCGTGTCCATTGTCGTTTATGCCTCGCGATCGTGCACCACGAAAAATGACGTGAATCCCGTTGTTTCTTGCTCTGCGGACTTGTGGGCGAACGTCACAAATGGAAGTACGGCGTCCCAGTTCTTCTGATCGACGTCGCGGTGTACATAGACAACATGTCGGTCAAGGATTTGTTTAACCTCTCGGTAAGCCCGTTTGTTTGGTAAGCAGTCGCCATTATGTGTGTTATATTGCACAGTCTATTTATCTCATATTAGTCTGTGATTATAGTTCTTGAAGCTACAATTATTTATTCAACGACGAAGGTGGTGATCTCGAAAGCTTCGGCTGATGCTACAGTTTTTTTACGGCAAACCGAGTTATTTAATAGATGCAGGAAATAATAATCCATTTGTTCCCCGGGATGATGTTTGAATTCTTCCGAGCAGGTCAATTCTGATACGTTAGATTGTTTCGTCGGCCAAAGCAGTAATAGATAGACGCTTTGCAGATTGTCTTTCTTCTCTGACACACTGCTGTGGCTTACATGGTGTCTAACAATCTTAAGTTGTCATGGTAAGTAAAACCGCCGACGGATTTTATCATACGTCTTGATGACTCTTACGTGCCCAGCGGTTGGTACTGCCGCTGAATTTCTAGTTGAAGTTGGTTGGGGATGACTAGCAACCATCTTCTTCCCAATAAATCGTAATGTTTCATATGTAGTGTATTATTGATTAACTCAAAGCTTTACACGTCCTGTGAAGCGTTTGAAGCTTGTATAATCTGATTCGACTTTGGGTCCTTTCTCTTTTCTACAGGAATATCTATCAAAGAGTTGAGACAATGCAGGATAACAGTTTTCGGTTCTTCGTTGTTGACAGGTTTTCGGGAGAGAGAGTCTGCATCCTAATGCTTTCGTCCACTCTTGTACTTTATCGTGACGTAATATTCCTAATGTCGTAGTGCTCACCTGGCGAGCCATCCAAAGAGGTCCTTTAGTCCGGTCCGCCAGCAGAGGAAATGATGGTCCGTTACAACCATGAATGGTTTGTCAAATAGATAAGACCAAAATTTATTTATAGCCCAAACAACAGAAAGCTGTCTGTCGTCGAATAATTCCTACCTGCATTGCTAAGTGTTCTGGAGGCATACGCTTTGACTTTCTCCTTTCTGCCGAATATCTGTACGAGTACAGCACCAATTCCGCGGCCGCCGGCGTAAGTATGAAATTTCGTCGGGTCATTTTGGTCAAACAACCTAGAACGGGATCGGAAACAATAGTTCGTCGCAGTATGTCGACAGACTTTTGTTGTTCGGTATTCCAAATGAATTGGGCGTCTCCTTGCAACAGTTTGCGTAGTGGCCGTGCTTTTCCACTGAAGTCTCTGACAAAACACCTATAATAATAACAGGGTCGAAGAAAACTCTAGACGTCGTGCAGATTTCTTGACAGGGGAAAGCATGTTATCGACCTGACTTTCTCGGGATCGGAGACTAGATGGCCGAGGGTCTTGATTTCCTTGGCATCGAAGAGTCACTTTTTTGGTTTTAGCCCTGCTGAATTCAGACACTCAAGAACATTTCGCAGTCGGTGCAGATGGTCGCTGAACGTTTCGAAGAAAACTATGATGTCCAAATAGGAGAGGCATAATCCATTTCAAGTGGCGCAGCGAGTTTTCCATCATTCGTTCGAAAGTTGCTCGTACATTACACAACCCAAAAGGCATAACTGAATTCGTAGAGTCCGCCTGGCGTAATAAAAGCGGTTTACTCTCGATCGGCTTCGTCCACTTCTATCTGCCACTTGTCTGAGTACAAGTCCATGATGCAGAAAAAATTTACTCCCTTTAGACAATCCAGTATATCGTCGATTCTTTGTAGTAGATAAACGTCTTTTTCCTTGATCTTGTTAAGTCTCATATAATCGACGCAGAATCACCAGGTTCTATCCCTTTTTGTGACTAGTACGACGGGTGATGACCACAAGCTCTGTTATGGCTAGACAATTCCTCGGCCAAGTATTATTTCCGCTTCTTCTTGAATAATGCGTCGCTCTGCTGGCGATACTCTAACTGATTGGTGAATGACTTCCTTTGTTAATTTTATGTTTCACCTCATAGTGGTTTTGATTTGTTCCTGATTACTGCGTCGAAAAACGTAGTATATTTTTGAAGCAGTTCAAGAAATTTTGTCTGTTGATCGAAGGTAATCTCCGGCGCTAGTAGCTTATGAAACTTGAATCCGCTGTTACTCGTCTCTGTAGGAAGTCTGCAGCTGGGTGTATTTTCATCCATGACATTCAGATGGTCTTGTGTTATTGGTTCATCCCTTAATAAGCATGTATGTTACGGAAGAAACAGATTCATTTTAACTATTAACTACTAATAATTCTCCTGTGCCATTCTTGAACGAGATGACCGACGCAGGAACAATGACAGATGACAATTTCTTCTTTGCTTAAATTATAAGATCTACGTGGCCATTTAATTCGGGGCACGCGACTGTAACTTTGGTAACGTTCGAAGCATCGTATAGCACAAATAATTGTCATGGTTCTTTATATCCTATTTCTTCTACGGAGGCTTGTAATTTGTATAACAAAAATTCTGAACGATTACAGTTAATTAGGGCTTGAGAGCTCTTCGAAAAGTCCCATCAGAGGAGATTCCCTGTCTACACTGCGGCAGGACGATGAATTCGAATGGCTGAATTCTGTTATTAATGTTAAACCTGATGGTGCATTACCCGACTGGTTGCACATATTTGCCATCCGCAACCCTGAAAACAGTATCCGTGTTATCAGCGATCTTCGTTTTCTTCAACTGTCATCAAAGTGACTCTGAGATAACAGAGAAAGAAACACCGGAATCGATTAGGGCTCGTACCGACTAGTGGTCCAATATTGCATCGTTAGAATTCCCTGACGATGAAGGTCGCGTCGTCTAGTTTACCAGGTTACGTCGGCTAGGTGAGCGGTTGAATGTCGACGGAGATCTCGTGCGACGTGACGGAGTGCGTCCTCTCCTGGCGGCGTGGTAGAGGCGATGATGACCTGTATCTTCCACGGAAGAACTCAGTTTGTTCGGCTTGGTCAAATTTCCGTCCATCGTCGTATACAACCTGTCCTCGTCTAGCTCTTGCGTCGTTGAATATTTGTCTCCTGTCCTTGCAGTATCTATCGACGTGTCCAGGACGATCATAGTGGAAATAGACAGGTTTGTTATCATGTGTCCTCCAGATGTCTGTCTTCCTGGGAGAGTACGGTGGCTCTTCCCGGGAAACGAGTTTTGCGTAGCTAGGTTTCCGTTTTGCCACGACGTTTCGCCAAGAGGACGTCGGTGTGGAGATTGTCTTCAAGACGCCTCCCTGATGGCTTCTTAGATGCTTTCTAGCTCTGCTGCGTCGTTGTGTGGGGATAGTGGACGGTGAATTTCCTCCCTCACTATTTGGCGAACGAGAGACGCCAGATCATTCGCCTCTCCTACTAAGTCCATCAGCACAATGTTTGGAAACCTCTCAAACTTGCGGCGAATTAGTTTCTGGCTTATATCCTCCATAAACTCGCCACTTTTCTGAGTTGATGTTTCAGTTCTTATGTTAGCAGTCGAATATGACGCTCAGAATCACCAAATTCTTTCTTGATCTCAGACTGAAAAGTTTCCTAACTGGTCAACTTGTCTTCAACATTATAAAACCACAGCCTTGCGGTTCTGTCCAAGTAGAAATAAGCGTTGGACAGGTAAACGGTGTCGTCCCGCTAATTGAATTTAGTGACTTTTCGATAGCCCTTGAGCCGTCTTTCTGGGTCTTGTCTGGCGTCTCCTGTGAAGATGGCGGTGTTCCTTACTTGCTTCTGGACAGCAGCATAGGCAGTGTTTGTCGGTTTTGAATATGGCACAAATTCTGGACTGAAACGTTGGAGCCACCAGCTTTGTCAAGGCTTAATAGGAACCACTGTTTGTTAATTATAGATTTTACCCAGCGCCACCATTAGAAATCTCACGTTTCTGTAGGATTGTGAGATGCAGTAACACACATTCGTAGAGGACTTCACAACTAAGGCTCGTACTGACACCAATTCGGAATCTAGTACAATTTATACATTCATGGAAAATTCCAGAAACAGAACATTTTAGAAACAGAAAATACTAGAAATGAAAAGTAAATAAACAAAATAACGCAATAAGAATAATAACGGGATGCCAGAGGTCCACACCGATAAATAGACTTCTTTTTAAAACTAAACTGTCTGCACTTGAGCAAGTAAGAGAAATATATATAATAAGATATGCCATCTAGGTTAGCGTGTCATTGCACGAAGAGATAAGAAAAATTACTTAACTTCAAAAAATGTATGCTCCACATTCCCTCTTTTCGTCCAGCGCCGTTCTACTCGCAATACGATTCTACTAAAAAAATATTACCCCGAGTTCTATATACATTATTATGTATTATATACATTGGTACATTCAGTTCTAAATAATAAGACAAATAAAAGTTAACAGAAATGTTAACAAATCGTTGTAGACATTGATTGATTTATATAATTTACAGTAAGGGAACCCTTAATCTTCAAGACTGTTGGCCGTTAAAATAATTTTTACAAATTAATTATCCACGTCAATCACAGGAGCTTGCGGCATTATGTTGCCTTATTCATCTATAATATATATATTTAAACAGATATTTTATCTGCTACATTATTTAACAACAAAGTTTTAATCTTTGGTTGCACAGTTTCTATACGCAGAGCTTATGAATACGATTATAAGGCCGTAAAGCCTTCATGATAGGTTGACGGTTTCACAGATTGGTCATTCACCAAACTGTATCAAGTGCATTGAGCACAGCACTCAAGCAAATAAGCAAACAACAAGACTGAAGGTAGCAGCGTGACCTTTCCTTTGATGCTGAAGTGAAAAGCTCCGAGTAAGGTTATCCCGGTTTCTGGGTCCTTCTATCAGTCGCTACAAATCATCATGCTATTACGACAGCGTCCATGATGGCTTTCTTTACAGCTCAGGTCACTCTCGGAAATTAGTGGATATCGTCAGCGAATGATTATCTCAACACGTTTTTAAGACTGTACTTGCCCGAAAATACACACTATTAGAAACGATTAGACATCCCTCACTATATCTGTCCACGTTTGTTTCCTACTTCTTAATACTTAATAAAGCCTCCCAGTTCAATTTCGTTGGTGCCATAGTTATGATTTGTAGAGAATATCAAATTGTCAGGAATCCTACATTAGAATGTTGTATTGCGTTCAACTCGACACCTCGGATGTTTTGTGAAACTTTACATACTATGTACAATGTCTGCATTCTTATTCTTCTAAATATCACTCTAGATTCTCAGACTCTATGTTTAACTTTACTTTTTCTGCATTGTTCTTCAGGCCCCGGAGTTTGTCGCTACCCAACAAAATTTTTACTCGCCGATTTAATTAGAATAATAAAGTTTTATAAATCTAACGGAAAGTAATTGTGTACTTTGATAAGTAGGTATACAGAACATCATTTTTTGGGGATTGATCCTGAAATAAGCAACTCTTCTTTAATATAATACGAAGGGAAATGAAAAGGGGGATGCGGAAGGTAGAGCAAGGTAGTCAAGGGTTGATTATGGCCCCCGGGCTATGGTTTAAGGATCCTACACGGTGTTTCACCTAAACAGATGCAGGGAAAACTCTAGAAAACCTGCATCTGGTAGGTCGGGCATTGGGTACTATTCTCACGTCCTTCCAAATGACAAGAGACGAGTTTCCTATAGGGTCGCAGCATTCCCTCCTCCGTATCTCCACCAGTTTTAGGAGGCAATTGGCCGACCGATCCATTCGGATCAGAGGACAACTCTTACCGTATATCCAAGGTCTTCTTAAATAGGTGAAGTCTCTCGGCATGTGAGAACTTTGATAAAAACCCCAGATAGAGTACGAGGCATTCCCGACATAATCGAGGTGAGCCCCGCAGTCACTCTGGGGTGAAGCGCCTGCGAGAGAAACTCTCACAGGTACCTAGATAACAGAACACCATTGATTTTTTGTATATATTTTATTTCCGTTGGTCCTATAACTGTGAGAGCTTCCTCGCAGAATGTTTGCGGGGCTTATGTTTGGGGATGTCCCATACTCTCTCCGGATTTTTCAAGCTTCTCATATGCCGAGACACATTCATCTAACTTATCAGGGAAATGTTCTAGAGTCGAAGATCTTGGGCATACGGTAAGAGTTGTCCGCCGATTCCATTGGATTAGCTGACCAACTTACTCCTAAAATGGTGGAGAGACAGAGAAGGAAATGCTGCAGCCCAACAGCAGACTCATCTCCCATCATTCAGAAGGGCGAGAATACCCAATAGCTCGACCTACCTGATGCAGGTTTTCTAGGATTTTTCTTCAACTCTTTTAGGTTAGGATCTTTAAACTATAACTGTCAACTCTTTGGCTAACTTGCTCAACCTTCCACTCTCCCTTTTCAATTCCCCTCCTATGCTATTAAAGGAAACTTGCCAGCCATTTAGTGCCCATCCCAAAAAAATAGCAACAAAACAAATAAAAATATAATCATGAAATTTTTTCTCAGTAAATATTGAGCCTATTTGGTAATATTTTAACCCTTCAATGGGCGCGCCATTCAAAGTTCCATGAGATGCTTTTACACCGCAATTAGTATTACATTTTTAATGTTAGGAAAAATAATCTTTATATAATCGCTACATGCATTTTAATGAAGAAAACATTACAGATCATTACATGACCCTATAAAAATAATCTTATATTTATTTATTTCCTTCACAATTGTATTTTTTTCTTCTTAAATTATACCACTTAATACCACTGATTCACGCGAAAAGAAAGTAACAAGAGAACACATTATGAAATGTTTATTACCTCGTTTTGTGACGTCTCTGCAGTCCCGTTCTCTTGAATATTTAACTTCATCTCTTTTACTATTCTCGATGTATCGGTTTGTATTTTCCACGGTGCTGTCAATCATCCCATCAGTAATAAATAAGTTAAACGCATCAATTTCTTTTTCCATAATTTTAGCTCTTTCTTTTGGATCTGGAAAAACTTTCATGATGTTCTCGGCCTTGGTTTTAGAAGAAGAAGTATAAAGAAGTTCATTTATCCAAACCGTTTCTTCATCTTTTCCTCTGTAAAAATGGTCACATATGTTTGTCGTTACCTTCTTCAACCAGACGGTCATCTGTTTCATCTGCTGATTCTTTGGAGTCACTGCTGTTGGTTTCTTCTTCAATAACTTCCTCTTCCAACTCAGATTCACAAAAATCTGACAATTCTGATTCTTCTTCTTCTGACAATTCTAATTTTTCCCATAGTCTTCAGGACATAACAATTTTGCGGTACAAGCCTTTTTTCTCCATTTCCACACTTTTATGGGACCAATGAATCAAATGTTTATAAAAGTAAGATATTGTTGCAAGAAATCCGAGATTGATTTAAATCGAATTTCCATTACATAATAAAATAAAAGAAAGATTGCATTAAAGCGAAAGAAAAACACAAGTATAGAAAATACATCACTAGGTGCAATCACAACACTTTCCGAACAACAATTTGCGACCAAACTGTTGTAAACTTGAATTCCGCAAATGTAGTAATTGGTGTCATCAGTTGTGAACAACAAATACATGTTTGGACGTAATATAAAGAATCCAAAGAAAATAAATTTTACAAACTCAATGTTGAGAACAAAACTGTACAAATCTATGTAAGGAAGTTTACGTACAGTTCACCATACAAATTCGAAAAAATAAGAAAGAAACTTCACAATTGTAATGAATATAGGGGATATTTATATATGAAAATGAACTTTATAATAAAGACAAGAAAACAATTTGTTTAATCAATAAATATATTTACATTAATAATTACAAGTCTTTAAAATTGGTATTTTTTGCCGGCACGTCTTTCGTTAATTACTACTACATAAATATTTACGAACATGATACACATGAATTACTTACAATTAAACAATTCAATCTCTAACCTCAGGGTCGTATTTATGTGCCTTCTCATAGAACAGAACGTTATACACAAAATCTATTCGGACCTGGCAGAAATAGAAAATCAGCAAAGAGTCAAAGGGATAATTACCGTGTCATATTAATGCATGTTCCAGCTCCTTTCTTCTAGGTGGGTCGTCCTCCCTCCAGATCACCTCTGTCGACCTCCTATTCTTTCTGTTTCAGGAAGAATTTCAAAATCTCCCTTGCCAAAATTTGAACCACAATCATGAGTGAGAAGATTAGCATAAATTAACTTCAAGCGGAATTTCTCACCAACTCCTCTTCAAAAAAACTCTGTCCAAATCTCTCTCTAAAAACGATCTCTCCTACTCTCATATCACCGCTCTCGCACAGTCTCTAAATCCCTCTCTAAAAACTGTGCCAGCCTTTTTAAATCTCCTCCCCACTTCTTTAATTTTTCTCACCAAAGTGGTAGGGATGGATATCCACCAATAACATTTATGTTTCTAATTTGGGAAATACACAACCCAATGCCACCATATCTCACAAAAATTGGGCGCGACGCGGATTCTAGGTTTTATTGGCCTTGGCTCAAATGCTGTCTCCCGTTCTTTTGATTCCGCACCGCCAAAAGCCCGAGCAGATTTGTTTGACCGTTACACAGTGTATTCAGCGCACCAACATTGCACCCGAAATGACCAATGGTATGCACAGCTCTTGATCGTATTGTTTAAGTTTGAATTTCACACTGGAAAATTTTTAATATAAAGGCTTACTACAATTTATAACAATTAATAATTTTGAGGTACTAAAGTATGATATTTCACAATGGAGCCGTGAAATCGTTAGTTGTGAATTTATGTAGCTGTGACGTATAACCATGGTCAGTTGCAACTCCAACGTGTATCTGTCTATGGGCTGAAAGCTTCTGAATTTGTGACGGACAATTATAATAAATTCGTCATTAATCGAATTCTGTGCAGGGTTTTATTTACCACTACTATCATTAACCTGTCTGTTAAGTTCTTGATTATGAATTTTGTGTATAGTTGTACTTCTTTGAATAAGAATTTCCATATATTATAATTTTGAAGTCAGTATTGATAAAATTATATTCATTGAAATATTTTTGCATTACAAAGGAATACAGGAACTGGGAACAGAAAATAATTTCTATTACATTTGAAACTCAAACGTTCAGGTATTATTCACTCAGGTATACAGAGAAGTTCTCGAAATCTGCTGGATAACGGCTACCAGCTGTTTCATTACTATTTACGGATTGGACTTTTGTAATATGAGGCTAAAGGTTTCTGTTAGAAACTTCAGCAATCACAGTGTTGTCAATCCAACTTCGCGGACAAACATACTTCTTACCGGTTTTATTTTACGAACGGCAATCAAAAGAGTATTGTCATGATGTGTCTTCGTTCAAAATGGTAAAATAAATTGATTTGTGTCGAATATCTGTGTTATCCGATTTTTGGTAATTCGTTTTATTTGAGATATTACTTCTTTCTGATGATAATAGTGTACCAATTTCAGATCGCTTATCACCTGCAACAATTCGAGAATGTAGTAAAGTGTTGAAATTTCTGTTTAAGGCATTTTCCGCGGCTAATTTCCTCAACTATTCTAATTGGTTGTTATACCCGATCGTATCTCATTCTGTATACGCATATTTTTAATAATGTAATTTATTAATGTATGTGTTACTGTAGATTATGAAATCGAAAGTTAGTTGTTTACATTTTGACAACATAAAATATAAAGCAGCTGTATTAAAAATTTACTAATTACTCTAATATATAGCCAAATTACAACAAAAAAAATGTGTCAAAATGTTTGTGTAAACTTTGTAGCTTTCATCGTGTGATTGAATACGCAAGAGCTGAAGAACACCACACAAACCAGGTGGCAAACTCGAAAAGTCTGAGATTTCTTTCCAGGCAAGCGGATACACTTTAAATTATTATCACTCTGCACAACAATGAATTTCTCTGCTACATTACTGATAGCGTCAATCGAGCAATGGAAAACCTCAGTATTTTCTAATTTCCTTCAATAAATCATGTAAGTAGGTAGTATTTTAGTCTCAGATAATGTGGTCGTAAATAAAAGAGAAATAGAGAAAGTTTTCAAATCAGAAGAATGAAAATACATTCTGAAACTACAAATGCTATTATATTTGAAATTTTTAGCATTAGAAACGTTGCTGACATGTATGTAATGAAAATATCTCCATAAATTGTCATTCTCGTGAATAACATCAAATATGTCTGTTTTAAATAACGTTGTTACTATATTTAAAGATTATGGATTAAAAGATTCTGGAATGGTCAGGCTGATTGTAGATGATTTTTCTTTGCCTTTAGTTCGCATTCTGTTCCTCCTTGTTTCTTATTTCGACTAATACATAAAAATTATTTTAATTTCAGAGATCGCACTAGTAAGTAATTGCACATTGAGTGTTTAAACCAATTACGAGAAATTAAGAATTGATCACAAAATACTCGACTTCAGCATACATATTAGCTCAAAACACCTTTTAAGAATCAAAATCCGTTCACTCTGTCAGTTTAAGTTTTTCTAATTTTCTGTTTCGTACAAATAAAATTCACTGTAAACAACCTCGGCTCTTCTTTATACACGGCGCCTAGTTTGAGAAAATTGTTAGTTCTAAATCCTTTTTGCATATTTATTAATAACTAAGATTTTATTATTAATTAATCAATTTTTCATTAAATTTACAAAATGTTTCACTGTAAAAGGACCCGAATATGTATAATCTATATTATTCATGTAAATATAATACTGTGTATAGTGTCAACAAACCTCAGCTTTTGTATGTATCCATATGTATGTATGTATGTTCCGAATGGAAACCTAAACGTGTTGAAACATATAGACGATTTTTATTCACCAGACCCGATTACCATCGTTACAGGAGGAGAGGGGGAGGGGAGGAGAGAACTGTATAGGTCAGATATTTTTAAATATTCAAAAAGGACGTATATTTTTCTCGAAATAAAAATTTTCTGGGTCAACGAGGTTGATAGTGCTTATTCCGATACTGTTCGTGTATAATTTCATCCACATTAAGTATAACATACGGAAAATAATTGAGATAGGTGTCTATTCCGGGAACTTGCTGAATTCAATTCTGACTTTCAAGATATACTTCAGCCTAGGTATCGGGGTCCCATTTGATATAAATAAATACCTGAGCAACGCCGGGTATCTATAAAACTGAAGCTAACTCACGAAAATTTCTATTCCTTTATCGTAAACGAGTCTCTGAAAACTGTTAACGATCATTGCTATTTTAAGGGTAGTAATTAACGTGTAGGAAATATTATTATAATTTTTGTTTCGCACGGATATTTAAATGTAAAGATACCTATTCTGCTTTCTAACTTCCGACAATAGAAAAGAACGACAGCTTGGAAACTGAACGAACAGCAGTCATTTCCAGAGAGTCATCGCCGTTAATAAAGTCACGTCGTTGCTAATTCCACCAGTTAATAACCTTGAATTACTTAATACAGATTTCAGAAGTGCTACTTACTAAACTACACCTGTAATTGTTGGTAAAGTCATAATATCTTCTGAAATTTCATTTACTTGCACCACTTGTCAGTTACTCGATATTTGATTATTTGGTTTTCAGCTCAAAAACTATTTTCAAATTAACTCTCATTACTTCAGTAAGACTGTTTGTGTTATTAAAATGAAATAAATGCTGTTTCGTCAGAATTAAAAGTGACTCGCATGTGCGTACTTAATAATCATGTTTCCAGAAAATACACAATGTTAACAATGACAATGCAAATGTTTTGCCCAACCGCAATGTTTAAATATTCAGATTGTAACAGGAATATATTTCGTGACGTTTTGTGATTCTTTGGGAGGAGGATAAGCAAAAGGGCGTATTTTGTGGTCAGTTTGTTGCAGAATTTTCAGCAGAACAAGACCTTGACTTCCTGAGGAAGAAGGTACATAAGGGAAACATGAAGAGTCATGTTTATGTGGAACTTCATCATGCTTCAGAAGGTCTTGTCAATATAAAAGTCGACTTACTAAAGCATATCTAGAGTGCAAGTGCATTGAACCAGAAAATCTATAGTCAGATACGTAATGAAACAGTTAAACACAGAAGCAATACTAGAAGCGGCATTCGTCATCGTTGTGCTCACAACGCTTAGACCTGTGATGGTCACGAGGACGCAAGAACGATTGAGCCCTTGCCTCTGTTTGATTATAAACTTTTTATTTTACTGGCCTACGTATCTTATTGGGCCCAGGCATGCCCTAAACTTTAATATTACAGTTATCTAAGTTAAAGTAATTACCTATCCTAAGTTGCCTATTTCTACGCTATATCTACAGGCCCTATCTCTTAATAAACTATTTCTATTTGAAATTAACCTAATGTCAACATAGGGGGACACGTTCACATCTCACTGCGCCAAGATTTTCCGAGAAGCAATCGAGATGCGACTGCGGGAAACGAACTTTTAAGACTTTATTAGATCATTGACAACACTATGGTTAATTTTCTGCCTACGATTTCGCAAACAATTGTAACTTTTTGAATCCTAATATTCTGGCCACAGTTGAAATATAGGAGAGAATCGTTATTTTTTACTTTCTACGTCAATCAGTAAGTTTGAATATTATGTACACTAGAATGTAGAAAAATTACAGCGTTTTAAACCTTGTCTGACGGGCAAAAGCCAACATCATATTTCAATTCAAGAGAAATAATGCTGAGACCAAAAAAGTTTCTGTTATGTTCTGAGAGCAATGGACGATTGAACCGTTTATTTTATAATAAATTGAATTAGAAAGTTGTGTGTGTTGGAAAAACTTGCGAACACGTATTTGAAAACGTGACAAAGAAGTGCAAGTACAACTGTCACTACTCGTGAGACAAAAATCACGATGACCAGTGACATTAACGCAGAAATATATTATCCTTACAGAAAAATAATGTATTACTCATATTTAAACTCAAATAGCAGGTATGGTATAAGGAATTGGGTCTTCCTTCTCGCTCCTCGGAAATTTTTAACAACAGAAACGAGGGATAAGAATATTAAGCCTTGTAAGCACCAATCAAGTGAGAAAAGTTTCTCAAACGTGTCAAATATATTAATAGATGTTTCACATCTATTTTAAATTATAGGAATTAAATAAGACGACCTTTAACACGTTTTTATTACGCAAACTGACGTTTCGGTACCTATTTGGACCCTCTTCAAGATTAACAATTCTGTGAAATCAAATATTCTACAAAAGACCATGGAAGCCAAAAAAATAATTAAAGGCAGTAAGTTACTGCCCTATCTTCTAAAAGAAGATTACCAGCCAAATACAGAGGTTAACACACTAACATTGACTATTTCTTCCGAAGCACAACGTTGAAGACACTGAATATCAGGAAAAAACTGAAACCTTGGTGTTGCCATCCCTCTCTGACCTTGACAATTTCCCTCGTAAATAGCAATGTTTGCGTGTGACTTTACATTCGCCAATGCTTTACAAACTAATAACAATCCAGAAAAAAACAATATTCTTTAACATAAATTGGTTATGTCAAACAGAAGTTAATGAAACAAAATTTTTAATGAATGAAAAAATATAAAAACGTCGATTTCTATTCTTAGTCACATTTCAGTTGTTACATAATAATAAAAACACTAAAAATACTAAAACTAAACAGTACATTTTGGTGGATGATTAACAGAAGGACAATTATTTAAAAAGTAATAACGATTAGTAATTCAGTAAATAACATTTCCGAAAGGTTGCGTTTATGAAAGTTGGGTTCAATGTCTAAAATTTCTGTATTGTCCCATATGAAATCATGGTTTTCATATAGTTTGTGCTTGGTGAAGACATTGTGATTGGATGTATTGTAATTATATCCATGTTCTTTAATTCCGATTTCAAGGGCTCGTTTTGTTTGGCCTCCATACGACATACCACAATTAATCTGTCCGCAATTAATTTTGTTGATGACGCTATGTCTTTTACTTTCCTCAATCCTATGTTTCCCTGGTTTAATAATATTTAATTTATTGACAACTTTGAAAATAACCTTCAAATTGTATTTTGTTAGTGATCCTTTCAGATTTTCACTAAGTTTGCGATGATAAGGTAGAGTTATATATTACTGTCCCACATTAACTAATTTGTTGTTGGTGTTTGCGATCATATGGAGTTAGATTTGAGAATGTGGATCCGTTTCGAAATAAATTTGTTGATAAAAGTGGAAAGGTAAGAATTCATCGTTAGTCTTTTTTACAATTTTTATATTGTCAGTTTGAAACTTTTCATGAGCTAGGAGTATCCCTCTGTCAATTAAGTTAAAAACCATTGCTCATTTTTGATTCATTAAATAAGAAGTGTAATACTCGTTCGAAAAATGTGTTTTTTTGTACCAAATGGTTATTAATGTGCCATTTTCTTTAATTATTAAAATGTCCAAGAAACTAATTGCATTCCTATTTTCTAATTCATATGTAAATTTTAATTTGCCGTGATAACCTAAAATTTTCTATAATATTATTATCATTTTTGTATAATATGCCAAATATACCATCCACGTACCTATGACAAATCAATGGTTTATGCGATGTGTTTGTAGGTCTCTCATGACTAACTCAGCGAATAGGAGAGCCCATTAGAGATATTTCTATCTGTTGATAGGTTTCATCGTCAAATTAAAAATAGGTGGAGTGAAAATCAAGTTTGTAGCTATGCACATTGCCTCCCACGTGATATTGCAACCAGATTCTATTTCATCCCAACGACACATGATACTCTGTAACACTTCACCATTGAGTATGTTAGTAAATAAGGAAGTTACATCGACAGAAGGCATGACATAGATTTTCGGAACAATAAGGTTTTTAAAGTTGTTAATAAATTTAAAGATGTTACGTACTGAATAGTTGTCATTAATTAATCCGGCTGCTACGAAATTTTGAAAAATAATTCAGGGGTCTACCGATGGATGATATGATATCGATTATCTTGTTTATGTATCTTCAGTAGAACATATAAAATAAATTAGCAGTGGTTAAAAATAATTTTGGATTTCCAATGTTTAGTAACTCTTTGTATTTGTCTAAAACTTTCCTAGGAGGATCAATTTTGATTGATTTGTAAGTAGACACATCTTTTAGCATGTTGTTCACTTTGTCAATATATTCATTTGGGTTTATTAAGACAGTGACGTTCCCTTTGTTAGATTTTGTGAATAAAAGATTTGGGTTGTCTTCAAAAAATTGCTTTGTTTCGTTAACGTTCCGGATTAATTGTTTTCTTATAAGTTGTAGCGCAGTAGAACCCAGCCAATTTTTTCCTATTTATGGAATTTTAAATTACATAAATATTTCGGCATGAGCATGTCGCTGGCCAGGAAGAAATGTTTTTTTTCTGAGCGCCGACTTGGCGGCGCGGAATCAAAACAAAGAGACAGCTATAAAGCTACAAAGCCCAGACACCTCGTCGCCTATTTCGAAATTTCCTAATCTGTCTGAGAATTTAGTGACTGGGTGGCGTGTGTTCCCCAAATGTTAACAAGGGATATTATTGGAGAATATCCATCCCTGCCACCTTTGTGACTTGGTGAAAGAAGATAGGCGACGCATTCAATTTGTTGTAGTACAAGACAATCACAGCATTGGCCATACTGGCTTACTGAATAGCGGCAATTCAAACGTTTCTTGCTCAATGGTTTCCTATACAGCCGAAGGCATGCTTTTGGTTACTTACAATGCATCAAACTGACAGCGCTAGTCTTTCTGTATACCTTCTTACATTTAATTGAATGATTAAGAGCAAATAAATTATTAAAATTACCCTCTTAATATGTAAATTATTTTTGTGTTTCTACAAGTATCTAAAAGATACTTTTTAAACATGTATATAATTATAAATAAATAAAACACAAAGAATGGTAAAAGGCCAGACATTAAATAATTTTATAAATAAAGTAATTATATAATCTGACTTTGTACCATTCTTTGTGTTTTAATTATTTATAAATAAATACACGTTTAAAAAGTATCTTTTTGATACGCATTATAAACCAAAAGTTAATTCATATATTAGAAGATTAATTTTAATAATTTATTTGTTCTTAATCATTAAATTAATTTGAAGGAAATGTACAGAAAGACTAGTGTTCTCAGCATTATGAGTAACCAAAAGCAGGCCTTCGGCTGTATATGTAACCATTGAGCAAGGAACGTTTGAACTGCCGCTTTTCAGTAAGCCAGTATGGCCAATGCTGTGATTGACTTGCGCCATGTTTCCCCTCCTTTACATGCGCAATGCGTCACCTATCTTCTTCCACCATGCTTGGTGATAGGTGTCGCATAAGTGGGGACGAAGTTTTAAAACAGGCAGGCGGAGACATTTTGGGAGCAGATTGGTGGTGGAGAATGAATTAGACAGATTGGCAGCAGATTGGTGGTAGAGAGTGAATTTAAGAGATGTAGAGATTGATGGTCACCCAAAAAATAATTACCATGAGAACTTTAGAATCATTCCCTTTTAATTCTTTATATTTGTAAATGATATATTCTCACCGGAGCCATTTCAAAATTATTGCGTAATCTTTTAATGTACATATTAAACCTTAATTATTAAATTATTTAAATAATTAATATCTCCCCGGTAATTTACAAAGTGGAACATGGTGAGACTTTTTAGAAGCAAATTTTTAATTAAGGATATTGTGCACTACTTTCTTCCTGATGTCTTTTTTAACGTTAATAGGTTCCAGATATGGTTTAGATTCTATTTCTTTACTGAAACTGCAATACCTAAAAATGTTCTCGAAACTGTAGAGATAAGTTTAGCCATAAGTCTGACATAATTTACAACATTAAGGGTGTGTATTGAGATACGGATTAATAACGGTAGGTATAAATTATCGTCACAGGAAAGTGATAGAAAAATTAGGCTGAAAAGGAACTATAGAGTAGAATTTTCTCCACTGAAATGAATGAAAATTTTGCATAACATCCGGGAACAGGAGATGACCTCAGCGAAGCGAGCTTTTGACGGCGTCGAAGTCTTCCAGAATGTTCTAGAAATAATCTGAACAATATGTTAGCGAATAATTACATAGTACACCTGTTTATTGACTTGACAATGGGGATGTCAACAATTAAAATTAACAGTTAAAACAAAGGGAAAACGAAATAAGGTTACGCAATAAACGGGAATTAATTAAAAAAGCGTTTGGTATTCATTTAGAACAAGAATACAGTACACAAATAATAGAAACGAGGTATTATTACGAACAATTAAAGACAGTTGAAATTTAAAATAAGATTATATTGTAATAAACGTAGAAAAGGCATGTAACTCAGTTGCTAAAACAACTGGTACTTCTCAAAATTATTTAATGACTAAATATACACGGGACTTCCTTCTCGCGGAAATAGCTCTTTTTATTTAGCCCTAAAAGCGAAACAACAGGTACAGAATTTTCATAAAGTAGTATTCATTGAATATACAAAAAGTACGGTATCATTTATTTATGATCGCTTCAGTGCAAACCTCATAACTCACAGTTCGTTTTGAACACGTTTCAGAGCCAAACAAACTTCCAAAGACAAACTGTAATTATACTTGGATTTTATTTGCTTTTAAAAATGAGAAATTACTGTCTATTAAATTTTACCAGACGCGAGAAATAAAAACAGTTAACGTATACTTCGTATCGACGAACAAAAGAAGTTTATTATTTCGCTGTCAATCATAGGTTAATTACTGCGCAAATCTTGATTCAACAATTGCAATGAGAAAACATTAACATATTACGCCAAAATTCGCACGGCTAAATATTTACAGTAATATCGTCTACACTCTGCAAGTCATCGAAATTAAAATTACACGAAAATTTAAGTTAATCTTTCTGTTTCATGCTTGAAAGTTCCATTGAAATCCGTTCAGCCATTTCTGGGCATAAACAGATCAGGAGCATACGCAACCTGCATTCACTTTTTGCAGATTCGAATGCACGCAAGTAAAGAAACCCTCACGTAGAATTTTTTAGACTAATTTGTGACAGGAAAAGAAAAATCCGACCTTCGTTCATGCCATTAGTAAATTTAGAAAAAGCTTTTGATAATATGAACTGGAACACACTATTAAAGATTTTGATGAGAACTGGAATAAAATATCGTGAAAGGAGGCTAATGCATAACCCCTACAGAAGACGGGCAGCAGTAATTAGAATAGAAGATGAAGAAAAGAAAACTGTAATCAAGAAATGAGTAAGCAAACGATGCAATCTGTCGTCCACGCTGTTTAACTTATATATAGAACAGGCGATGAAGAAAGTTAAACTGAAATATGGAAAAGGAATCATACTGCAAGGACAATAAATAAAAACCCTACGCTTTGCCGATGATATTGTAGTATTAGTGGAATTAGAAGTAGACTTGGAAACCATAATAAATGGAATGAACGGGCTTCTGGAGAAATAGGTCAATATGGCGATTAATAGAGAGAAAACCTAAGGTAATGGAGAAAAGTTTGGGAAACAATATAATAACAAAGGGTGTTGGGTTGGGAAGGGATATTTTGACGGAAGTTACGGAATTGTGCTACTTGGGAAGCGTAATAACTAGGGATGGTAGAAGTATAGTAGACGTAAAGAGTAGGATAGCACAGGCAAGGAAGGCTTTCGCGAAATAGAGGAATTTACTTACGGGTAATATAGGTGTGAATGTTAGTAAATCGTTGCTAAAAATGTTCGTATGGAGCGTGGTTTAATATGGGTGCGAAACGTGGACTATAGGAGTTGCATGCGAATTCTTTGAAAAACTAATGCAATAACAGTCTCTAAACCGAAAGCTTTTGATTTTGATAGGAACCTGATTACCTACATAAAAGTAAATGAAAAGGGACAATACGATCAATCATACGATACGAACAAGAATTATATTGAAACGTTAAAAGAGGAAAATAGGAAACTGAAATCGCAGCTGCAATGGAAATGACAAAAAAAATGCAGATTTGGAAAAGATGTACAAATACCTACTAAGAAATAAAGTTACAAAGCAAACAGAAGAAAGTGCATCGCGTACAAAAATATAAATATTGAACATATCAAACGACAAAATCAAGAAATTTAGAGGAGAATCAACAATTACACAAGCCTGTGCAAGAACAGTGATACAATACGATGTCTGCGCATGCGTCTGTTTGGCAGTCTGCACAAAACGTCGACATTCGTTAATGAAGACAAAAACATCAAATGCTACAAAGAACTCGTACCAATCGTTACAGTCCTCTGAACTCGGAATACATTGCTCTAGACTAGGAATATCAGCAAAGGAGGCGTAGCAATTGATCTAAAGACGGCGGAGGAGAGAGACAGGCTAATATCCGCAATAGATATAAAATTAAATTCAAGTGTCGATACAACTTCACCAACTTTAAAACAACCGAGATGATCATATACGATATTCTAATAGATATTCCAGGCGTCGATGTACCGGAGATCAAGAAATTGGTCAGACTAGAAACCAAAAAATAGCTGTTATAACATAGTTTTGGAATGTGATCGAACAACACGAAAAAAATTACGTGGTGACAGACACGTCTTCATTCAATGGTCTCGATGTAAATTGTCGGATTTTCTGCTTCAACTGTAATAAATATATTCACAAATCGGCAGATTGTAGAACCCTAAAGCATGCAGACTGTGCAGTGGAGATAATGATAAATCTGAATGTACAAAATCAAATATAATAAACGTTGCTCCAGTGGCAACAAAATAATAAATGTAAGTCACTGATCTGTGTCCAGCGAATGTCCAACATACCAGCGGACATTGGAGAACTTATGCCTAAGATACTACCATGGCCCATAATAACAAAACAGGAATATCTCAACATTATCTGAATATTAATCATAATATAATTATAAGACAAATAAATATAGGTAAAAATAAAGCAGAAAGTACTATCGTGTCAGATCAAATATCAATCATGGGAATTTACATACTTTTTATACAGGAACCTGAATGGTATAATCGAAGAGTTAGCGACTTTCCGATGAAATATCAGGTGAAATCTGCACGGTTAACCAACCGGGTCAGGTATTTAAAAGAACACAACGTTTCTGCGGCCATTTTCTGCCGCCGTCTTCCTTCATCCGAATTATTCACCGGGAAAGTCTACGTACATTAAATATCAGGTGTTTCAATGATCCAAATTATAACGTAAAAGCTGCAATAGTTTTGACAAATATCTTAATTAGTGGATTTATCCACATTAACATTTCCTCTAATACTGTATTTTGGTGTATTTTAAATTAGTACTATTTGGATTTAGTGCAATCTGACTGTATCTACCACCAATATGTAATATGAATCACTGAAACGAATTAGTGATTTCTTACGCTTTCGCGAGTAAAAAACAATATTGTTGTGCATGGATTCTAACTGTCGCTCTATAATATGGGGAAACAAAATAAATGATCCAAGGTTAGAAGAAGTTTTGGAATTTCTCACAGAAAACGACCTACATGTACAGAATACTGGTTCAATTCGGACATTTTTTAGAACTCGAGACGCAGGAGATCAACAGAGTTTTATGGATCTGACGCGCGCAAATAGCATTTTCTGTAAAGAAATCCGAGAATGGACCGTACACGACGAAATTAACTCACCTATCATCATCGTCTCATCACATTCACACTCAACAAAGCTCCGCAACGACCTATAGATGTCTTAAAGCTACAACAATAGTAAATGTGAACAACGAACTCCTTCACATCAACGGCTTGCTATCAAATGAATTGGGGTCAAATGGACAAACAACTCCCGAGGAATTGTATCATACCATCAAAACTTTTTCATTAAAAATCGACGAGAAATTTCGAAAAAAATTACGACTGGTTAAACAGAAACCAAAGCCCAATAATAATAAATTATTTTGGAACGATGATCTTCGAATGGAAAGGGAGAGAGTAGGCCTCGGGCACGATAAAAGCGGCGAGCGGTGAGACTCCGAGCGGCAGAGTAGTGAGCGATGCCGGCTACGATAGAGAACCCTTGAGCGGCATCGTCCAAGGCACTGCCTCGTCCTGCATTCCCTGTCTTGCAGTCGTTGTGTGAAGTAGCAAAGCTTCTATTGCCAATAGGAGTCTGTTATGGAAACGAATTTTAACGCAAGGCAAGAAATCTTGGAATTCATCCCATAAATAGTACAAAGTTCTACGGAGAGTATCGCCATCTTTTAAGAAATTTAAGAGATGATTAAAATAGGGTTTTCGAATATACGAGAAGGTCTATTAATAAAATAATATTTTAAGTAACTATTAACATTCCCTCTTAGTTTTATCACTCCAAATCGAAGATAGGCGTAGTCTAGCCGTGGCAGGAAAAAACTCATTTGATAATTCTGTTTATAAGACAAGGAAACAAGTTTTGTTTTCTATACTTATTAAATATAATAAAAAATTTAAATAATTAAATATTTGAGGGTACCAACGTTTCATAACCTATATTTTCTTTTACTGCCCTCAGCAATTTTCTTGCCGATACTATAATATTGAAGGCATAATTCATCCACAAAAACAGTGCGTCTGTTGCAAAATGTTGTTTTGTAAAGTCGTACGTCGTTATTTCCTTCCAAAAATTAATCAATAAATTATGATTTTAAATAACTATATCAACACTTCCTTCACGTATTAATTTATTAATATTCTCGAAGCAGGGATTTCTCAATATTAATGTCATATTTTTATATAACAAAGTAAACTAATTTTCTTCCTTTCCTTTGTTAACATTAAATAAACAAATTAAATGATTTCTAACTAACGGAAATTACATTGTGCATTCAGTTGGGCTCGAGAGTTTTTTTATAGTCTCTGCCGCTCAGCAGAGGCAAAAAATTAATGTCCGAGGTGAGCGGCAAGCTGAGCGGCGGGAGTTGTACCGCTCTGCCGCTCACCTTTACCATAGCCAGTGGAACCGCGGACCCAATGAATTACATTGGAACATTAAAGTGAGCGGTGCCGCTCTAACTACCTGCTCCCTGCCCTTTTTTTGGTTAACAGGCTACATGAGGGTGATCCTGAAACAGGCAACTCCCCTTTAATAGCATAGGAAGGGAATTGAAAAGGGGGGATGCGGAAGGTAGAGCAAGGTAGCCAAGGGTTAACTAGGGCCCCCGGGCTATGGTTTAAGGATCCTACCCGGTGTTTCACCTAAAGAGATGCAGGGAAAACCCTAGAAAACCTGCATCAGGTAGGTCGGGCATTGGGTACTATTCTCACGCCCTTCCGAATGACGGGAGACGAGTCTGCTGTGGGACGCAGCATTCCTTTCTCCGTGTCTCCACCAGTTTCAGGAGGCAGTTGGCCGACTGATCCAATGGGATCAGCGGACAGCTCTTGCCATATGCCCAAGGTCTTTGACCCCGGTACATATACCTCCTAAAATAGGTGAAGGTGTCTCGGCATATGAGAACTTTGATAAAAAGTACCCAGAGAGAGTGCGAGGCATTCCCGACATGATCAGATGAGCCCCACAGTCGCTCTGGGCTGAAGCGCCTGCGAGAAAACTCCCGCAGCGCCGCTCATCAGACATGAGGGTGATTTTTTTTTGGGTAACAGGCTACATGAGGGTGTGATTGTTGCTCACCGCTTTTATCGTACCCGAGGCCTAAAAGAGCTGCAAGACACAGATAGCAACAAGCGGCGAAACGTAACAACACAGATTGGACACAGTTGGAGGAAATGTATCTCGAACTCCACACAAAATACAAACAAACAATTAAAAATGTGAGAAAGGAGAAATTAGCTCAGTATTTGAAAGAGTGTTCAACAGTTTCACCATGCACTATTTCATATAAATTAGCAGAAAAAAATTGAAACAAAACCGCCTCTACATTACATTATCGGTAACGGAAATTTTTCTACAGACATAAAACGACAGTAAACTACCTTATGAATCATTTGTTTCCCGAAGAACCACCGGACACACTACATGATCATAATTTGTTTCGCCAGAAAGCCTCTTACCTATCAGAAGTTACATCGACGGATCCAGAGATAAGAACAGACGAACTACGACGAGCATTTGCATAATTTTCACCAATAAAATCGCCTGGACCCGATGGAATAACACCGAATAAAGCACGATATGCAACGGAACATGCATTCACGAAGCTCGTCAACTCCTGTTATCGTGTCGGCTTATTCCCCAAAGCGTGGAAGGGAGCAATGATCACCATTTTGGTCAAACCAGGAAACAGAGACTATACCGTACTCTTCCAGGAACCTATAGACCTATAAGTTTACTGAACGTCTTCGCTGAAGTATACGAGAAGATTCTGTCGGACAGGCTCTGCCATTACTTACTAAGTAAGAAGCTGCTATCAGACCACCATTACGGATTTCTTCCGCAAAAATCAGTAATTGATGCTGGAAGATTAAATAATGCGCTCGATCGTCAAAAATACGTCGCCGTCATGTCTATGGATGTAAAAGGCGCTTTCGACGCAGCATTCTGGCCAGCCATATTAGCTCAGGACACATCTTCGACGTTCCTCGAAACTTGTTCAGAGCAATCAACAACTATCTTTCCTGCAATTTATTCTCAAGGCTCATGTCTCTCTCCAATCCAATGGGCCGTGAACGACGATACTCTCCTCCAGGAAGAGTTAGGAGATCATGTACATCGCCAGGGCTTCGCAGACGATCTGGTGATAACGGCGGAAGGGGACAGCGCATATGAAGCAGCACAGAACGCGAACAGTGTCCAGATAAAGTGCTGTAACACAATCCAAATTCAATACCACCAAATGCGAAGTGCTTTTGGTGTTGGGAATATTACCTTCATCAACGAAGGCGTGAAACTGCGACAATTGCGGCAGATGAAGTACGTCGGCACTATATTTGACAAGAAACTGACATGGATTCCGCAAATAGAAAACACATCAGATAAAGTGCTATACAATCAAAGTGAAACTCAAGTGAGAAATGGTGGACGACGCAAAAAAGGACATTTACAAATGCGCTATAGAGCCAATTTCGACATACGGTGCATGCATTGGCATGACAGAACCTCAAAGACAAGTGGGAAAGCTTTTAAACTGCTAAAAAGTACAGCGGTTGATGGTTATTCGCGATATCAGAGGATTTCGCACTGTGTTTTGGGAGGCAGCAGCTGATTTGGCGAAATTCATCCCCACTCATCTAAGAATAAAAGAAATACCTACTGAATATACACTTAGATATAAAACCTAAAGGTATCCATAACGTAACTAAACTTGAAAAGTTACAACACCCAGCTTGGCGAGTCCCGACATTCGACGACGAAGATGATAACTGCCTTCTAGTCTTTACAAGTGGAAGTCAGAACAACATTGGAACCGGATGTGCGTTCACAGCGTTCTACCAAAACACGGAATTAGGATTCGAAAAATTGCCCTTGGCGGGACACTGCTCCAATCAGAGAAATTAGGAATAATCAAAGGTTTAGAATGGGCAAAGGAAAGAAGAGACAGCATGACCGCTGCCACTATGGTAAACAACTCTAGAACTAGGAATGCACTTTCCCATCGTGCACAGATGATAATGCGTAATTATGTAATGTTGTCAGTAATGGGTGCGTGGCCATTCCGGTAACGCTGTCAACGGACATGATGACGAGTTGGTCAAAGAGGCAACATGTGATGATAGTCAGCCTCTTATATATGACTAGCATAGCCTAGTAGGCCTAAAGAGATCGCTACCCAAAATATCTGTAGAGCGGTGGCAGATCGAGTGGACAGGAGGAGAAAAAGGAGGGGGCGCACGTATATCACCCCAGACGTACCTTTCCAACATGAACTCAAGTTGGACTACTCACAGGACAGTGTGTCCTAACAAGATTCATCCTGGCGCAAATAGCGATGAACGCAAGAGACGACGCCGTCTACTTCACCACGGAATGCCCCAAGTTCGAGATGCAGCGACGAGAACTTCGAGACAGTCACGATTCTGGTGACAACTCCGGAAACCTATTTGAATTAGACCGGAAGGAAACCTGCGCGGCAGCACTATACAGACCTGTGAAATCCTGCAAAAAACATACAGTGAAATATAATAATTAGCACATAACCTAAAGTATCGAAATTTCAATAAGTAACAATATTTGTACAATATGCAACGTTATAAACACTATATATATATATATTATTTTAATCAATAAAATTCATGCTTTTGTTTTGTACCAAACCGCTCAATGTTAAACCGATAAGCGGTGTATATGTATTCCACGAAAATAAAGAAAAAAAATATTAACAATTAGTTCTTAACCTATGACAAATTTTGACAGTACAAAGGTTATAAACTCTATATATCATAATGTAAATCAATAAAATTAACTCTTTAGTTTTTTACCTAATATTAAGAACTGTTAATTTATTTCTTTTTCTACGAAAGTTTGAGAATATATCAGGAAATCATGGGTAAGCGTCCAAGTGAAAATCTTGATTAAATTAAGAATATCTGTTTCCTTTTGTAAATGCTAAAAATTACTAAGTTAGGAGCTCGGGGATTTACTTTACCTAACCTTTACAAGTCAACGCGTTGGAAGATCGCCGTAACCGGATTTACTCGAAAACAATGGGAAACTAAGCATCTGACATTTGCGGTTTGCGTGTATTGAGTTCCTAATGAAACTTCCACAACACCGCATGACGTCAGCAACGACCAAGGAGAAACAAACAATCAAGTATTTCAACCCGGAAAAAGAAGAAAGAAATTTTTTTCACACGAGCAACGTGTAGTGGGTGATCATATAACTATGGATTCTCAATAAACCTTTAAAGAATACACCACACTTAATTTTTGGTTTAGGGTTCACTTTTTGATAATATTGTAATCTGGTTCATGTTTTAAAAGAAATATATATTCCAAATTTATACAAAAAACTATTTACAATATATTATATATTAAAATGATCATTTTGTTACTAAATAAAATAATAATAGGACCACTTTGCAAATTTTACTAGTCAGTTCCTAACTTGCTCCGTCTACCCGCATGACCGTGGTGGTTCGTAAAATTACGCCACTTACGTTTTGAATCTTAAATAAAGAAAAAATACCCCGCCGTTAAGTTTAGTAAAAATTATGCAAAAAAAAGAAATAATGTCTGTACCAAGAATTTCGAAATTATGTAAAAAACGAATTTACCGCGTCAACGTGAGAACATTTTGTAATTAATCTGGTTGGGCTCTTACTATGGCTGTTGGTTGCTCCGTCTCGGATGAGCATGTGTTGGAGGAAGACGATGAGGCCAGGACTCCCGGTTTTGTGTCGTCGCTGATGGCCACTGATCTCTGAGATCGCTGGACTCGGCAACTGGTTGTCAATTTACTGCTTCCAAGCCACGTAGTAGAGGTGGATGGCTGGCTTCCATCTTGCTTTTCCTGATGGCAAAGTTATACCACCCAGAATAATTGCTGGCTCTCGACTTAATGTCCAAAACGTCTCCTCTTGGCCTGGCAGCTGGGACTTTCCGTTCTCCTCTAGTTCTCCACACCAGCTGTCCTATTTCCCCACCTTCTTCGTCATACGTCATTTTCTCTTCTCATCTCCACTATCAATCACATTTTTAAATTTTGGAAGTACAAACCCCCAATTACACGCGAATTCGGTCAATCCTCGCCATTTTGACCCTTGACGGAGAGAAATAATTAATGCGGGGGCACGGGCACCCAGGTATACGACGGGTTTCACATGTCTTTGTTCTGTAAAATATCACACTTACCTCGAAAATATATTCAGATCGATGTTCTTACGTTATTTTTCTCTTTCCCCACACATGGAAGAAACAACGTGTGTTATATGCGGTCAGCCGGATACTAAAAAAATGAATCTATGTATTTTAATAACTACTTAAGAACTAATATCTTAATATCTAGTACATATCTATCTTAATTACTACTTAATGTCTAATATCCACTGCATGTCGTTTCCTACAAACGCTTTGGGTAAGCATGACACTTATAAAAACATTTTGTATTTATTATTACGTATTTAGAATGTTTTTCTTGCTTAAATTAAACGTTAATTAAACTTACAAATTATTTCATACTTAACATGGCGAAAACAAGTGTTAACTGTCTTATTCTTATACATGGTAATCACTGTTAATGTTTGAAAAAGAAACAAATCCGTATGTATGTGGTTTTGTGTGTATTTAAACGCGTGGAGAAATGCAAACCAAATTTTGTAGTATTTCAGAAGAAAGACAAGAATAGAAAAATGCCGACCGGACAGACTGATTTCCGGATTTCTGGCAATGTCCATTCTTCACGTACGTCTTAGAATTAGGATGCGAAGTATGTATTTAGTGAATTTTAGGTGAGCCTAACTTAGGCTTACGAGAATGGAGAAATCTTGAATCGATTGGATTAACTCAGTGGTTAGGGCGCCCGCCGGAAATCGGGAGGTCCGGTCGACATTTTTCCATTCTTATCTTTTTTCTGAAATATCTATACGCTCCTCCTAGAGTTTCGGATCATAGCATTTCTATTTCCTCAGACTAGAATTTTGCAGTCGTATTATTCACAATCCTGAAACAAACATTGTCGGGGTAAGACAAGACTGAAACCCCCAGTGACCGGCATAGAAGAGAGAGAAAACTTTGAAACATATAAAATAGACGATATTTTCGTCGAAATTGGAAATTTCGGGTAAATGACATTTATTATTTCTTTAGTTATTTATGTTGTTAGTGTGTAATTTAAACCCCATTCAGCATGAGAAGTTGTATTCATAGGAGTGGTGATGGAGGAACACTATTTGGGTCAAAATCAGTGTTATGGGAGTCGCTGAGATAAATTCTGACATTCAACTGCCATGTAACTTGCATTTCAGTGCCTAAGAGGGGGTTGAAATAGGGTAAAAAATTCCTCATTCGTTATTAAACGGTGCTATTTGTAACCAAGGAGAAAACATTGTTGGGGTATGACACGACTGCAACCTCATGGTGTGAAGTTGAGGAAAGCTGAAATTGGCCGCAATTTGTGTGGATCAATTACTTTGAAAATGTTTCATTACACATTGTTTCTGGCTATTTATAACCGCATTTATCATGTAAGGAGAGTATTCGTAGGAGTAGCGGTAGAGGTGCGATATATATGCATAACAAGAAAGCAATTGATATTGGCGTTGGAACCAGCGACTTTAATAACTTTAATTCTGACATTAAACATGCGATTTTAGTTGTATTTAAAACGCTACATGGGGATTTTATGGAGTTAAAAATAACTTTTACGTACTATTTGTTTGATAAAATTTTGTTCACATGGCCCTCACGACGTGACAAAAGATACACGACTACCATAGTCGCTCAAAGTGGCGGAGGCGGACAGTGTGGAAATATTAAAGTATGAATAAACGGTTGTTTTGGTGTCGACGAACAATTTAAACAATATTTACCAAAATTTATACACGTATTACTTACAATCCCTTACATGATATTGTAACAATCTTCTCGGGTTTTTGGAGGCGCGGAATCAAAAGAACGGGAGACAGCATTTGAGCCAGGGGGAACAAATCCCAGAGGCAACGTCGCGCTTTGGGTGTTCCCAATTTTGGTGAGAATTGCCATCGGGTGACGTGTTTTCCCCAAGTGTAACCATGAATGTGATTGGTTAATATATAAATATTCCACTTAAATTAATAAATCCCCTTATATTTATTATAATATATATACAAGATAGTTGAGGTGGGAGGATACAGTTGATAATTTTGACTCTCTTAAAGTATCTATCATACAGTACTCTTATACGGTACAGTAGTATTTTCGCCTCTCTGTATGTACCGGGAGTATGTTCTCTCTTATAGCTACTGGCACCGGGAATATTCTTGAATCCTAGTATTAATACTATTCTTTTACTTTATTTCTACTAAAGTGACATTTTCAACCCGATGCTATGGTCTTGTGTTGCACTTCGTTGTAACTTCGGGATCTTATGAATAGCTTCACCATTTAGATGTGAATACGAGAGAAAAAGAAACACAAATTTGGTACTGCTGCTAAAAGTCGATCATCCTGTTTGAATTTGTTGAAATGTAAAAGTAGAAATTATCATTTAGCTGATTTTAAATATTTTTCTCAAACGTAAAAATTCGTTAACAAATATTTTCTCTATTCAATATAGACTCCCGATTATCCACGTTAATGGTGGGGATAATTGGCTCGGATTATCAAAAACAGCAGGTTAACCAAAGCACACACAAGAAAATTATTTATGGCATGAAGCCCTACTCAAGATTACCTTTTGTAATGCTCTTCATTCTTCTGAAGTAAAGTACTTTGCCTATTGTAGAAAAATCTTTCTATTTATAGATGAAGTACACTGTAACATTAAATATACTAAATATCTTAATACAACAACACGAAAAAATTAAATTAATACCTTAATGTTATATTTTAAAGTAAAGGAAGATAAATAAATGAACAGCAAAAACTAGCCAGTCTGAGAATGCATTGACATTCTTAACGTATCGAATATAGATCTACCTATTTTGCGCAAATTAGTCTATAAATAAGAATGTTTTGCGTCCTTTGTTACTTAAATCATTACAACATTAGCTAGCCTGCAACAGAAAAACTACATTCCTAAAAATTCGGATGAAGAGGATGAGTTAGTAAATAGAGAAACAGCATGGCTACTCCCAAAGAATAAGAAGAGAAAAGCCTCAGAATCACCTGAACAAATTAAACCAAATCAAATCAAAAACAAAATCATTGCAACTAAAGTTCTGAAACCTCCTTCAGTGAAAATAAGCAACTTTAAAGATTACCTGAAAATTAAGCAAAATCTGGAAGATATCAAGGTAAACTACAAAGCCTCATTGATGAATAATAATCAATTAAAAATTAATGTTAGTGATGAGGACGCATATCGTATTTTAACCAAAAATATGCGAGAACAAAACCATGAATGGCACTCCTATGAAAGAAAACAGAATAGGCCAATCCGAGTTGTAATAAAAAAATTACATCCAACATGTGACGTAAGAGAAATGGAAGAAGAATTAAGAGAAAAAGAATTTAAAATTATTAAAGTTGAAAACAAAATTTAAAAAGTATTTAAAAAAGATCAAAAACCTGAATACATCAAGCTGCCGCTGTTCATAGCAACATTTGAAAATACAAAAGATATTATAAAAATCTATTACTTCCATATTTAGCTCAAATGAAAGTAAAAGTGGAAGCATGGAAATCCAGCAAAACGATACCACAGTGCAAAAAATGCCAAAGATACGGACATACGCAAAAATACTGCAGCAGAATACCTCAATGCGTTAAATGTGCAGGAAATCATCTCACAGCAACATGCACTAAGCCAAGGGATACTCCAGCTAAGTGTACAACTCTGCTAATTGCAGACTTCAGCAAACACAGAAGAAACAAGGTGCAGATCAAACAACAAAAAGTTTTACATCCAAACGAGTGACAGGGCAAGTCTCTTTTGCAGAAGCAGCCAAAGGAAACCATTTACCACTAAGAAAGTCTTCACAACCAAACAATCCAAAATAAGACCAAACTATGGAACAAATGATGAAGCAGGTGATGTTAATGCTACATCAATTTAATGAAAGACTTGAAAAAATAGAAGCTAGAGCGACAGGAGCAATTCCAAAAGGTAAATAATGCATCAACATGAAATAAAGATAGCGACCTGAAATGCTAACGGCCTCCTGAACAAGAAAGCTGAGCTAGAAGTATTTCTAAACTCTCAGCATATTGACATATGTCTGGTATCAGAAACACACATGATGACACAAGCACGCGTTAAAATTAGTGGCTATAAAATTTATCATGTGACTCATCCACACAACCAATCTAAAGGTGGTAGTACGATTTTAATTAGAGAAACTATTCAACATTACGAAGAAAAACACATACAAAGAGAAGAATACCAAATTACTACTATAACGATTCAATCCACCAAACAGAATGTAATAAATGTAGAAGATCCGGCGTACCTCCGTATTCGAGGATTTAAATGCTTTTTGGGCGCCAGGTATTTTTTAATAAAAATACCAAAAAAGTGGATTTTAATAGCTTTAATCCATTTCAGAACATGAGAAAAATTATCACTACAGGGCGTGGTCTTTTTTCCGTCCGCAACTGCCGACACATCCTTCTCCTTTCTCTACCCCATGACGACTCTTATTGACCTCTTCCATCCGCTCATCAACTATCTTATTAATTACGAGGTACAATTTCCTGAGAAGAGAGTCCTCTGCCTTCTCATCTACTCTTTCACACGTAATAGCCTCCCGCACTTTTTCCATTAAAAAAAATAGACAACACACACTGTACTCTGCTTTTTAATACACACACACACCTCTCGACGAAATCCACACAGCGGTCATAGGAACATTTGACCCCTCAGCTATGCGTAGAACAGCTCTCTTCCACAGCGTTCCTTTTTCAGCGCCTCCCACTTCTTCAGTCGTCGTATAATTCTAGGGTACCACGTAGTCGTCCTCACCAAACCACGTTGTTCGGTGACCCAACGCTGCGGCGCCAAATACAAAAATTGGTGTAACATGAAAAGTTACACGCAACAATGCGGGCCAGCTTGCGAGTTGAAATTGTCGCAACTCGGGCCAACAATGGAGTCTGGCGAGACTGGAGCAGTCGTCATGGGGTAGTGAAAGGAGAAGGATGTGTCGGCAGTTGCGGACGGAGAAAGACCACGCCCTGTAGTGATAATTTTTCTCATGCTCTGAAATGGATTAAAGTTATTAAAATCCATTTTTTTGGTATTTTTATTAAAAAATACCTGGCGCCCAAAAAGCATTTAAATCCTCGAATACGGAGGAACGCCGGATCTTCTACAATTGTGCACCAAGATACAATTTAAAACAAGAAGACTATAAAATCCTCCTACAACACATGGGTGAAAGATACGTAATTGAACGAGACTTTAATGCAAAACACACAGACTGGGGAGCAAGACGAACTAGGACTAAAGGAAGAGAACTAAGAAAGGCAATCAGAATGATAGGGGCTAACTTTCAGTCGAAGGAAAACCAACATACTGGCTCACTGACAGAAATAAGATCCCTGACTTATTAGATTTTTTCATTACAAGAAAAATATCACCGAACTTCCTAGATACCGAAGAAAATTACGATCTAAATTCCGACCATTCAGCTGTCATTCTAACACTAGGCGAACGAATAATTAAGAAAGAAGCCAAACCACGCCTCGTTAATAAAAAGACAGACTGGGAGAGCTTCAGAATAAATATACAAGATGAAATTAACCTAAATATAAACTTAAAATAAAGAACAACTGGACTGCGAAACTGAAAAATTTACCAGAATTTTACAAACAGCAGCCTTTAACAACACCCGGAAAATTACACATTACAAAAGCAGTCAATTACCCATCCGAAATACGAAACCTAGTCAGAGAAAAAAGGATAGCTTGGAGAAGATGGCAGCAAACAAGGCACCCCGACGATAAGAATATCCTTAATAACAAAACAAAAACTGAAACGTGAAATTCTAAAGTTCAAAGAGGACTCAATCAGACAATTTATATCAAACCTAGCAGCAGAAAAAGACTCAGATTATTCGTTGTGGAAAGTCACAAAAAGAATTAAGAGACCAATAACATCAATTCCTCCTATCAGGAAAGGACTGCAAGATTGGGGGGGAGATAATAAACAAAAAGCAAACTTGTTTGCTGAACACCTTGCTGACACTTTTACACCGAATAAAATCCAAACAGATAACGTTCTCGAAGAAGTTAATAATACTGCATATAAAGAAATAAAGCCAGTATCCCCAAAGGAAGTCGCAAAAGAAATAAAATTTAACTTACATTCAAAGAAGGTGCCAGGCTTTGATCTGATTTTTTTTTCGTGGGGAACTGTGGAATCCTGCATGGACACCTGAGAGGGGTCCGCACTCTTCGAGTAGAGTCAGACTCCTACTGACTAATCCACAAACCCGGTTCTTGGCATTGATTCATCCCGGGACCGCGTGAGCATTACATCAGGACGGTGCCACCGTTTCGCATGCTAAGCCTCTTTCTTTGATCTGATAACAGGACATAATACTGATATAATATTAAAACAGCTGACAAAGGTAGGCATCCTCATGCTGACCTACCTGTTCAATGCAGCATTCAGATTAAAGCACGTACCTGCCAGTTGGAATGTACCTCAAGTAATAATGTTACCAAACCTGGTAAGCCACCACATGATGTCAAATCATACAGACCGATATCACTCTTACCAGTAATTTCAAAATTGTTCGAGAAACTTCTGCTCAAAAAATTAAAAACGTTCATACAAGAAAGTAAATTAATTCCAGATCATCAATTTGGCTTCAGAGAAAAACACTCAACAATTGACCAAGTTCAAAGGATTACTGATATAATAGAAAAAGCGTTAGAAGATAAATTAATCTGCTCAGCGATATTTCTTGACGTTGCGCAAGCATTCGTTAGAGTGTGGCATCAAGGATTAATATATAAGTTGAACAGAATGCTGCCCAAACAATATGTGGAAATTATAAACTCCTACATATCTAATAGACTCTTCCGAATCAAACAAGAAGGCGAATACTCTGACTTAAAAGAAATTCAAGCAGGAGTACCACAAGGAAGTGTTCTTGGACCAGTCCTGTATCTGCTGTTGACAAGAAACATCCCAAAATTAGATGACGTGAAACTCGCCACGTTCGCTGACGATACAGCGATATTAGCAACAACATCCACACAAGTACTACAAGTCGCTACTAATACTATATATGAATGGACCAGACAATGGAAAATTAAATTGAATGAATTAAAATCCATTCATGTTAACTTTACGAATAAAAGAATGATTGAATGATCTTTGCACATAAACGGCACGACAGCACCATACGAAAATAAAGCCAAATATCTTGGTATGACATTAGATACCAAGTTGAGATGGAAAGAACACGTAAAAAAGAAAAAGGCAGAACTCAACATAAAATATCGACAGTATACATGGCTCATTGGAAGATATTCCAACCTGTCTTTTTATAACAAAACTTAGGTGTATAGCCAAATTATGAAACCAACCTGGCCGTATGATATACAGCTATGGGGATGTGCAAAAGAAAATAATATTAATCAAATACAGACATTCCAAAATAAAGTTTTACGTGCCATGGTGAATGCCCCATGGTATATTAGAAACACTGATATCCATAAAGACCTTACCATTCCAACTGTCAAAGAAGAAATTAAAAGATTTGCGGGAAAGCACGAAAAAAGGCATGAAAACACAGAAGTTCTTCAGGTCTTGGACAATAAATACCTGTTCAGAAGACTCGAGCAAAGGAAACCATTTGAATTAGTATGAGTGACAAATTACAAAATAAAGCACGCTGCGTGAGCGTGAAATATAGTCGTAGGACAAAAATGAAAACTAAAGGATGTTATTGGACTAATTTAGCTAATAAGTAACTAGATATAAGAATTAACAAAATAAAACTAATGGTTGGTCTCTACAGACCAGTTTTAGTTACGGAGGTGGTTTTTAGTGGGTAACAAATCCCACACACCGTGAAGTACGGGCTTCACGGCGTCTTTCTGAAGATTTTCCACCTGCCAACGCAAAAAAAATCATTACAATTCTTTCTCAAGATCATCATAACTTGACAGTTTCATTGGCTGATAAGCCACTCGATGAATCAGAATTACTGACGTAGTTAATCAAATTATCATTCGTTTTTCGGTACCATAGTTGTATTTGCAGCTTTTCTTTTTGGTCCATCTGTTTCTTCAAACATGTTTGCTGCAGATGGGTCACACAGCAGTTAATCCAGTGTCTACTGTGTCGCTTTACTTGTAAGACGACCCAACTACTGGCAAATGTTATTTGCATTGTCATATCAGACCGCAAATAGTTCTCAAGTTCTAAATATACTCTTTATTGTGATTTACATAAATTTCATCAAATACGACGACTAGCGAAGTAAAGATGAAGGAATATTGGTTTATTACTATCCGTTTGTCCTCTTGATAGGAAATAGGATTCAGTAATAAGGTTGTCTCAACTGATTCTGCACCAAGTGAAGGGTCACAGAACAGTGTTACCGCTTCCACGTGGAACCGCTCGTGAACTCAGGATGCCCCAACAACAGGAAGACGTCTTATATCCCTGATCACCTAGCCCCTCTCTGGATCAGTCATCGTTGAAAGGTTCTGATTGGTTCCCATTTTTTCACGCTCTTTTATCGTAGAACCAATCAGCAACCCTTAACTTCGATATCACATCAACGTAGAGCAGACGAGGTAGTTTTTTTGAGTCCATGCACCGTTATGCGTTGGCTTCCATTAAACCAATTTTAAGTGGAGGACCCGTTAGATAGAAAAAGACGCATTATTACTACATAAAGTACTTTTCGGTTCATATAAATTAATATCAACCGTTAAATTTCATTTAACCTATTTGAAATAAGGGATCCGGTAGAAAAGATAAGACGCATGGTTAAGGAAGGTTTTTTTGCGACAGGCTACATGAGGGTTATCCTGAAACAGCCTACTCCCCTAAATAGCATAGGAAGGGATATTTTTGGGAACATACAACATGAGGGTGATCCTTAAAAAGGCATATAGGGATGTGGAAGGTAAAGCAAGATAGCCTACGGTTGACTAGAGCCCCCGGGCCATTGTTTGAGGATCCTACCCGGTGTTTCACCTAAAGAGATGCAGGAAAACCCCTAGAAAACTACATCAAGTAGGTCAGGCTTTGGGCACTATTCTCATACCCTACCGAATGACGGGAGACGAGTTCGCTGTGGGGAACCGTATTATGAGTTATATGCCCGGAATCGTTTAAACACACTGCGAGTTAGAAGGTGTTGAAAGGTTTCCTTTAGGCGTTTTAAAACTATTTATCAAGAGATTACAGTCGAATGAAATGCTATAGCCGGCTATTGTTAATGAATTCCAGGACATCGCTGGGCAACCAGCTAGTTACATAAATAACAGAAAATTAAAATAATACATTAAATTAGAGTATGAACTACAATAGAACTTATCCTGGTTATCTGTATTGTATAACATAAATATTTAACACTATATAATAAATTAACAATAAAAAAAATTGTATACATTTTGTGAGTCACATCAGACACAACTCTAAATCATTTCCTGGATCATCTCCTGTCGTCAGCTCCGATGCGATGGCTTCCTGTATTTTCCAGGAAACTGGAAGCGGAGGCAGGGAAACAGAACCGAAGTGCTAACACGTACATATTAACACATATTGAGCAACTCTGTAGGAGGCATTCAACTGAAAATTCTTCTTCAGGTTTATTAATTTCATTAAACTTTTACTCTGTAAATAGAATAAGTCAGAAACATTATTATGTACAATGTTCAAAATACATACAAACTTTGACTTGGTTGTTAAAAACAGCAGAATACGTACTGTAAATAGTTTGATATCAAATAATTTCTAATTTCATTGACGGTACAAATTACTTAATTATTGCAATCTATAGTAATTACTGTAAATTCCAGGATATATTGTCACGGGTCTCAGTCAATAATCGTACTAGCAGGTTTTATAAAAACACTTTTATTCAACTCGATCCACTCGCACCGAATGCACACCGTAAACTGCCCCTCGCTCACAACCACACCATAACATCAGCTACAATACAAAGTTCTTGTGGGTAAAGACATGTTTACTAATTCATTTGTTAATGTCATTGAAATTATAATAAAACTAAAGTTACAAACAAAATAATAACAAATAATGTGGCATTGCTCCTCTTCCAGGAGGACAGCGACCCGCTGTTTGTTTTCAATGCTATCGATGGTTCAGGCGCATGGCTGCCTGCTTGTGTGTGGAGTATCGTGTCCTGGATCACCACCGGCTATGGCAGTCTTGTCGTTCTCGCTGAGCTGTTTTGCTGGGTCGTGGTAGGGTTTCATGCGTGCAACGTGGACGACATCCTTCCGTTTACGCTTTCTGGACGATGGATCGTAGTCTTCGATTTCGTACGTGACATCGGAAAGCTGCCGTGTTATTTGATAGGGCCCAAAGTACCGCCTCAAAAGTTTTTCGGATAGACCAACTTTTCGTATCGGTGTAAAAAGCCATACAAGATCCTTTGGTTTATAAGATACCGCCTTGTGTTTCGCGTTGTATCTTATTTGATCCTTTCCCTGCGCGCGTAAGGTTTGAATCCGCGCCAGTTGCCGAGCTTCCTCCGTCCTGGTTATTAGTTGTTTGACGTAATCCTCCTGCCCATCATCTGTTACTAGTGGGAACAGTGTATCCAGTGTTGTCTCAACCTCTCGCCCGTGGACAAGGAAAAACGGAGTGAAGCCAGTGGTATCTTGTTTTGCAGTGTTATATGCAAAAGTTACAACGGGCAGTATAGTGTCCCAATCATTTTGTTCGAGGTCGACGTACATAGAAAGCATGTCCGCCAAAGTCTTGTTGAATCGTTCTGTTAGGCCATTCGTCTGCGGATGGTAGGCTGTTGTCATCCTGTGAGTGATATTGCACAGTGCGATTATCTCGCTCACCAACTTGGACCGAAAAACTTGACCTCTATCCGAGATCATAACACGAGGCGCGCCGTGCTTGAGAACGATTTCTTCTACAATAAACTTGGCTATCTCTGCAGCTTCCGCTGTTGGAACGGCTCGGGTTACCGCATAACGCGTATGGTAGTCCGTACATACTATTATCCACTTATTGCCTAAAATCGTCTTCGGAAATCTTCCTAGAAGGTCAATTCCAATTCTGTGGAATGGAGCCACTGCAGGTGGAATCGATATCAGTTGTCCGGGCGGCAGTTGTGGTACACTTTTCCTTCGCTGACATTCCCGGCAATGGCGCACGTAACGCCTTACATCTTTGCAGAGGCCAGGCCAGTAGTATCTGCGCCTAATCCTATCTGCAGTCTTAGCGAATCCTAAATGTCCGGACGATGGTGCGTCGTGAAAATATCGTAGAATCTCTACTTTCATATGTGCCGGTATGACGACTAACCAATTCCGTCCCATTGGAATATGATTTCGCTTATACAATGTGCCATCAATTAAGTGGAATCCTTCCTTTCTCGGTTTTCCATTTTCCAGATCTTCGATGATCTTCCGCAGATTCTCGTCACGACGTTGTTCATCGGTGATATTGGTCAACGCAGCTACAGCGGGACCCCTGCAGTCCAAGTCCGTTTGATCATTCAACGGATTCCTTGAAAGGCAGTCAGCATCTTTATGTACACGTCCATTTTTATATACGACTGACACTTCGTATTCTTGCAGTCTGAGCGCCCATCTTGCCAGACGACCTGACGGGTCCTTGAGGTTAGTCAACCAGCACAGGGAGTGATGGTCAGTTACGACAGTGAATGGTCTCCCAAATAAGTATGGCCGAAATTTATTAATCGCCCAGACAGCAGCGAGACATTCCCTTTCGGTTGTTGAATAATTTCTTTCGGCTTTAGACAATATTCGAGAGGCGTATGCAATTACTTTTTCATTGCCATCCAGAATTTGCACCAGCACGGCACCTATTCCGTAACCGCTTGCGTCAGTGTGTAATTCTGTGAGCGCTGTCTCTTCAAATAACCCAAGTACAGGAGCGGACGTCAAAGCTTTCTTCAAAACATTAAAGGATCTTTGTTGTTCTTCGTTCCACAGGAATTTAGTGTCTCCTTTAAGAAGGTCTTGGAGCGGGCGAGCCTTGATGCAAAAGTCCTTTATAAATCTCCTGAAGTACGAACAGAGTCCAAGAAAACTCTTGACGTCACGGGTCTTCCGAGGGATGGGAAAATTTGTGACTGCTCTAATCTTGTCCGGATCTGGACGAATCCCGTTACCGTTCACTAAGTGCCCAAGAATCTTTATCTCCGATGCTGCAAAGAGACATTTCTTGGAATTCAATCGAAGGCCTGAATCTTGTAAACACTTCATTACAGTAACTAGGCGGCTTAGGTGATCCTTGAACGTATGGGAGAATACTATAATATCGTCCATGTAACACAGACACGTCTTCCACTTAAGATGTCGAAGCAAATTATCCATCATACGCTCAAACGTTGCTGGCGCGTTGCACAAACCGAATGGCATCATTTTAAACTCATAAAGTCCATCTGGAGTCACGAACGCGGTCTTCTCCCGATCCGCCTCGTCTACCTCGATCTGCCAGTAGCCAGTATGAAGATCCATAGTTGAAAAGTATACTGCTCCGCTTAAGCAATCCAACGTGTCATCAATCCGTGGAAGGGGATATACGTCTTTCTTAGTGATTCGATTTAATCCGCGATAGTCGACGCAAAAACGCCAGTTCCCGTCTTTCTTCTTTACGAGAACTACAGGGGATGACCACGGACTTTCTGAAGGTTGAATAATGCCCTTTTTTAACATCTTGTCAACTTCTTCGTGTATGATCCGTCTCTCTGCTGGTGACATTCTATAAGGTCTGTGGCTAACCGGATGATTATCCCCAGTGTTGATGCGATGTTTAACCGTAGGTTTTCGGAGAGGTATCGACTCTTTCCCGGATTCGAATACGTTGGAGAATTCTCTTAGTACGTCCTGTATTTGCTTTCGCTGCTCCTGTGTCAGATTGGCTCCAAGAAGCAACTGCGTAGCCTCCTCGTCGGCTTTCCGTCGTACGTCTGTTTGTCGTGTACTTTCCTCGAGGCTACAGAGCTGGCCCTCGTGTATTGTCTCGGCTATTCCAATGCAAATTCCTCTAGGGATTAGCTGCGACTGATTCTTGCCATTAGTGACCCAAATATCTCCTTCGCCATCGCAAATGTTTAATATTGACGCCGGTACGTACAATTCCTTTCCGAATAGCAGTGTCTTATTACAACTCACGAATAGGTCACAATTGTCAGCGTTCGTGGCACGGACTCGGATTCGCTTTGCTGATGCAGGCGGAACAAACGTGTCTTCTAGTACGAATATCCGACTCACACCTTGTGGTACATCTGAACATTTTTCACTTGCCTCGTCAAGGTAGAGTACAGCGTCGCCACAGTCTATGACGGCCTGCGACGCCTCGAGGAAGTCCCATCCTAGAATAACATTATGACTGCATTCAGGGATGACTATAAATTGAAATGGTTGAGTCTGGCCGTTAATACTGATTCTAAAAGTACAGGTTCCAATAGACCGTACCTGACTTCCGTTGGCGGTCTTCAACGTAATTTCTCTATCGTCTTTTATCATGGTCTTCTTGAACTGTCGGCGGTAAGCATCGGCTATTACAGAATAGGAGGCTCCAGAATCTACGAGGGCTCTAGCTGGCTGATCGTCGATGTCGATATTTACGTAATTCCCCGTCATCCTAGCGACTGTCGTCCAAGGAGGATTTTTATCAGCAGCGGCCGCACCTCCGTAGGTGGTCGCCCATCTCAGTTTTCCTGGCTGGATGAACGGCTGGATCGTCTGTATGGTGACGGTGAACGTCCGCGGCGTGCAGGTGATCTGCTTCTTTGTGGGGACGGACTGCGATCGGCGGTTCGGCTGTATTCGTCGTCTTCGTTCTGTCTTCTTGGTTGTTGACGTCTGTCGGCGTAGTAGTCATCAAAGATTTGCCTCCGTTCACGGCAGTAACGTACCACGTGGCCTGGACGCCCACAATGGAAGCACACGGGTGTATTGTCTGTAGTCCTCCAAACATCTGTTCGTCGTCGTGGTGATTCCTTCTGTTGACTCGAGGATTGTCGACGGGATTGCACGATATACGACTGTCTCGGTTTGTTACGGATCGTGGCAGCATAACTTATCTGTGGTCTTTCTGCGACGTACGCTGGTTCGGGCCTCGAAAGGGGAGCCATGCTTCTTTGTATTTCTTCTTTTATTATTCCCTCAAAATCTAACGGCTGCGGTTCTATATTTTGTGGCATAAACACTTTCTGTATTTCCTCTCTGACGATCTGTCTTATTAGAGTGGCCATATCTTGTCTCTCATCCACCTTCGTCATTGAAGCGACGTTAGGTAAACGTTCATAGCGTCGTGGAGCTATTCTACTCTGTTGTGATAGCTCTATGTGGTGGCACCATTTTATGAACTCCTCTGTTGTTGTAATGTTCAGGATACGAATGGCCTGGTAAATGTTCTCTGCGACGCCCTTCATCAAGTGACCAACTTTCTCTTCTTCGTCCATTGACGAGTTTACTCGATGGCACAGTGCAATGACGTCCTGTATGTAAGACATTGCGCTTTCCGTTGATCCTTGTGCACGCGTCTTCAATTGCTCCTCCGCACGCCTTTTAAGTTTCTGGCTGTCACCGAAAGCTGCTTTTATCCCTTCTTCGAATACGTCCCAGGAACTAAGTCGGTCTTCATTGTTTTCGAACCACTGTTTCGCCGTATCTTCTAAGAAGAAGTACACATTGGCTAAACACACTGTGTCGTCCCAGCGATTGTGTTTGGCGACCCGTTTGTATTCTTTTAGCCATTTGTCTGGATCTTGGCTGGTCTCACCTTTGAATATTGTCGGATTCCTAACTTGATGGCAGGAGGTTAAAGGTGAAACAGCTGTCGTGGTCGCCATCTTTCTAACCCTCGTACGCTGTTTCAAATAAACTCCGTACTCAGGTGGCAAATGTTTAAGGCGACGGCTTCTTCTAATGGGACCCGTGTTGAGGATACCTGGCGTCTCCACCAAACTGTCACGGGTCTCAGTTAATAATCGAACTAGCAGGTTTTATAAAAACACTTTTATTCAACTCGATCCACTCGCACCGAATGCACACCGTAAACTGCCCCTCGCTCACAACCACACCATAACATCAGCTACAATACAAAGTTCTTGTGGGTAAAGACATGTTTACTAATTCATTTGTTAATGTCATTGAAATTATAATAAAACTAAAGTTACAAACAAAATAATAACAAATAATGTGGCAATATATTTTGACCATTTCCAATAGATAAAGTTTCCTACTTGAAAGTTTCAAATGCGAAATCATTTCCGACTTGCTGAATACAAAACTCTGAGGAATAATCAAGAGGTTTTAGGTGATTTGCGTGACGCAAGCTGTCTGTTGCTGACGTCAAAGGACGAACATGTACGCATAAAGGTAAAAGCCTATAAAATCAGACTGACCTCAAATTGCGCAACAGTAAAGCACGTGTCGTACACAAAACAACAGAACAATTAATTAAAAACCTCTAAAATAATAAACTTTCCAAATTACAAGAGGCTGCACAAATGTAATGAATCTTCTTCGCGTTCAGGTTGCTTTCATAATATGTCAAATAATTTAGTAATTTCGGATTCTAACGTTTTCTGCAAATCTGTAATAAGCATATCTTCCTAAGCGTTAACCTTGCGTTCTTTAAAAATTTGGTACATTATTGGAGTCGACGGTAGCTCAATGGATTTTCAAGCATACAAGATAATGGCAAGTTATTTCATATTTAATTTCCTACTAACTACGCTAATACATATTATGTTCCAATAAATTATTAGATAAATTCTACTTTATTGTAAATACGGCACCAGTGTAAAATTATGAAAGTATATTGCTGTATGTTTACCATTCACATTAACTTTCGAGAAAGTATTTTGTAACGTCCTATGCACATATACGTTTCCAATTATACAATGAAATATAACGGTGTAGCGCAGTAGGAGCCCTCCCTAATTTTATTCACATTTCTTTGATCTTATACGATTGAACTTCACCCAGAAAATTATAACTCGGATACAGGCAGTTTAGAGGTGGGAATTCCCCGGCGCCATTCTGTCAGGTGGAAAATGTGTCTGCCTGCAGCTAAAAGAGAATAGGATTGTTTTTGAAGGAACGTTCACCCTTCAAATTTTCCCAAGGACACCCTTTCTTCGTCAACGAAAAAATTCCCGCGCTTGACGGAGGACAAATAAATATTGGTGAACACATGTGACGTGGGATGGCGTTTTCCCTTGGAGAAGTGGGAAAGACGAGTTTGGGGGAATTCCGTGATTCTGTGTGTGTTTAACGCTAATAAACCTAGATTTAGGAGGCAGTTGGCCGACTGGTCCAATGGGATCAACAGATAGCTCTTACAGTATACCAAGATCTTCGACCACAGTGCAGTACAGTAAAATAGGTGAGAACTTTGAAAAAGAAAACAAAGATAGTACGAGGTATTCCCAGCGTAGTCAGTTGAGA
>CM067377.1:2425154-2542750 GCA_034510155.1 Eucriotettix oculatus | reverse complement strand
AAAATTTTCCAGTATCAGTTTCGCGTTTCCTTGGCTAATCTTGCACGAGTGATCCGTTTTATAAAAGTAAGTGTCAGGTAAAAGAAAACTGTTCATATTTCTCCAGGTCGGTTCTTGATGTCTTCTCTGAATAATGCACCAAGTCGAGCCTCTTTCCTTCTATGTGACAAAGTTTCTACCCCATCATCTACAAGCCTACATGATACTTTTAATGACTTTTTTTAATTTTGTCCGTTGCATGAAAGTGTTCAGTCCTATACGGGTCCCAACATGTTGGGGTCACACTAAGCATCTATACGCAACGGCCTTAGTCTTCGTCGAACTGCACGTGGAAGCGCGAGGAACCTCTTGCTTTCGGAAGGCGGGAGTGAATCCTATACCTTCCTACACGCTCCCACACTTCTTCTAGTCAACTCTTCCAAGTCCGGAGTTCCGGAAGTGCCGAACATAATGGATTCCGCCATTGCGACGTAGTAGCAGGATGCGTTATTTGTTTGTCATAACTTCATTGCCTTTTGGAAAGTTTGCAGGAATATCATGTTTTGTTGATTTTCAACCGTTATTTTATACATCCGGATCCAAATTTACACCGTTTTACGGCTGTTAATTCTTTAATAGTAACGCTTATTTTTTTGAGCATCCAGCTTGCACATCGTTGCTATGACATTCTACTTGCTTTTATGATCATGCCGGGTTCATTTTTTTCCATTTCCGAGGATCTGTTATTATTTCTTCGGGTGACACATTCCTTGAAGCTGTTCCTTTAGTCCTGTCCAGTCCGTAAACAGCAGATTCCAAAACCACTTACTCCGGTGATTAATCATTACAGCAGTCCCACAGACCGTCATCTTTCGTATTTATTTCTTCCGGCTATTTTCCTTACGTGCCATCTTCCAAAAGTGATTGAATCAAACCCTTTATTGGCTGAAAATGGACTATCTAAAACCTTTCTTGGTATGAATTTATATGTTTTCTTCTTCCGTTTGTGTTGTCACAAAATAAGGACTGTTTCCTCAATTTCCTCTTTGCTACCAGCTAGTTTTCAATAATTTCTTTAGTTTTCCTTAGATTCCCTTTCTTCAGACAATATTTCGCACCCCTTCCTCTTATTTCCACGTTACTCTGGGCCTATTCTCATCAGGAGCGTGAGGCCCTCTGTTGATGTTGTCCGAAAGACCACTGAGATCCTTAGAAGAATCTTCCTCTGGATCTGAAGGATCGTTTGGAAGCACTTGACAAGTTTCAGTCGGTGTGCCCCCACGCTTCCTCCTTAAGCAGCTATTGTGACCATATACAATATTTACTAAACGTAATTCAAACACAAACATTACAAGTATATGAATATATACAATTTATTAAGGATTATAGGATTAATGAATAACAACTTAAGAACAATACATAAATAAAATTTCTTTGGTCACTAATATAAATAAATTCACCAAATTAGAGGATTAAATACATAGGCGGACAGAGTCTCTTTTCTGGGTCCGCTTTCTCATCCGTTGCATGAAAGACAAAGAGTTCGTAAATTTTGTTTATGTAGGCGTGACCATGAAGTCGCGGAGACGGCAGCGTCTGGTCCGCGGTGTCAAAAGCGCAGCGCAGCGGCAGAAGACTCGTGATGTTTACCGTAATTTCCCCGGTAGATCCGCCGGCCAGGTCCGAACCATGGGATGGCCCTGTAGACGTCACTGTCACGGCAAGCAGAAATCACCAACTGTCGGTCCGCACTCCACGAAATGGATAGATGCACACCCAGATATAGATTAGGGGCCGCCTCTTTGTAATGTAGAAGAATTCGGGACAAAATGTCGATGGTTCAACGTACTTGCGCTGTCCACTAATACAATTGCAGAGAAGCTTTCTAAGTCCCAATTTGATCCGGAACACCAAGATGTACGTCTGTTCACCTGGAACGAAGTCTACGATTTTTGTTTTCCTAATGAACTCTCTAAAAGATCAAGGGAAGGTGTAAATGCTGTCACATGTACTACAGTACTGCGATCTATAATGGCGTAAGAAAAAATGCTTATTTTGAATAGTAGAAAAGGTGTGTGGAAAATTTTAGATGGCTGTTGTTTGTAAAAGTGATACCTGAAATTATATGTTTTTAAATTGTGTAATTTTTCTATGATTCAGATTAATAATTCGGAGATAGGTTGGAATCGCTGTGGAAAACAGCTGTACCTAATCTATATTACGCAATAATTGCGTCGGATATACAAGGTTGCACCCTGTTCATCCCATTGTTTCGACAATGGATATTGTAAAAAAATCTGATTGCAATGTAATGCAGTGGAGATAAAAACAGGGAGATATGTCAAAGGCAACGTGAACGGTGATCTAAATGGAGGTGTGAATAAAGTATAAAGATTATATTTTATTCAAATGTTATATGAGATTTAAGTTTCAATTTATACGTAATAATGAAGTACTAATTAAGAATTATCTTTGAAATGCTAAAATGTTTATTTATAATTATGTTAATGGTCTGTTTTGGTTTATTTAGAAATTATATTAATATGGAAATTACTTTAAAGTAAATTTTAAAATAATTTTTAATAATTTTATTTCGTGATTATTACTATATCGTATTATTAGATTTTGATTTAATTAATAATGTGATTTATTTAAACTGACTGGCAGGTAAATGTAACATATAACAATTGTTAGGGATATGGAAATCAATAAAGGAATAAAGAAATCTTCCCAAATATGGAACGGGCGGTAACAGTATCTGTGTAGACGCGCCACTAGATTGCGTTCCAGATTCCCATTTAGGAACATATTGTATGCTTTGTCTAAGGAGATTGTCAACGTATCGCTCTCGAAATTTACTAGATTCATAGAAGTTCTGATTCTCCTGTCAGCCTCTACTCTGGACCATTAATACGTCGTCATTCGCTACGACTTCCCTAACTTCCTCTACTCTCTTAAATTGATTTAGAAGTTCCGCAAACCGTTCCCTGCTAAGGTCATTAGTGACTGCTTTACCATTTTGGGCATCTTATTTTCATTGTAAGGGTTACTTGTTTTGGGAACACCAAGACGCACACAGACACCCAAACCATTGTCAGGAATCGAAGCCGAGACCTCTGTAGCATGCGGCAGTGACTCTAGCCACTAGACCACAGAGGTAAGGCCGTTGTTGGTTTTTGGACTTTTCTATCCTTATTTTTAAGCAGAATTACTAAGCGTGATTCCTTCCATCGCGCAGGAAACCTTCCTTGTGCCATACATGCATTTAACATTCCGTACAGGAAAAGCTGCAGCTTGCCAGGAGGTGCCCGAATCCTCTCATTAACTATTTCACCTGGGCCGGGAGCCATCCGTAAATAGCAACACTGCTTCAGTGATCACCTTACCCTGTTCGTCCAACATTGTTTTCCGGATTGCCTACCTTTTCGATTATCAGCCTATATGGTTTACGCAGGTAAGACATACTGCTACACCTGAGAACAGGGTTGGAGGGTACGGTAATTTTAAAAGTACATATATGGCAGATTTATGCATGCAAATAAATACTTTCCGCGGTTAGTAAAATTAATAGTGCTCTTCTCGATAGTCTGTATTTTATCATGCTATTTTTAAATTACTGTGCTCATTTATTGCAGTGTTCAGTTCCATGTTTCAAAGAAATAGATATCTCCCCCCCCCTTCAGGCCAAAGAAGGTCATTCCCTAAATACATTGCAAATGGATAGATAATGCCCTCTCGTTACCAGTCATTCAAAATAATTAAATTGCTGTTTATTTAACATTTAGTAATAACTTTATAATCATGACTTTTTATTAGTTTTTAAGAATTAAATTTTTATAAATCACAGTGAAGAATTGTTATATAAAGACACGGGCCACACAAACTCAATTTTTCTTTTCAGGTATTTATATGTATCTATACGTAAGTATTAACTTTCTTCCTACCCTAATGACATATAGAACTTAGAACTGGATACATTGTTCCCTTAAGTAGCTTAAGTAAAAATGTTGGTTATATTAGTATTATTTCCCTAGCATCGCCGGGCAGCAACTAGTAAAATAATAAAACAAACAATTTTAATATGTGGTGTACTTCTACGTGTAAAATAATGATCCTTATTTCTTCTTGTTCCTGGCCTCTTTGAACAAAGCAATCAGTTAATATTACGATTGCTTCATCTTAAAACTTAATACGGATCGTGTTGTTTCGTTCCAAGTTAGCTGTAAAATGAACAATCTAAGCAATTAATTTTGTAGATTACATTATGACTTTCCAGAAAGTTAATTTCTCTTTTTGTTTTGAACAAAATTTAAATTATTTATTGATTTAAAAACAACATCTACAACGTAATTATCAAACACGTCAATTAGTTTATATTGTATGTTAGCTATATAAGGTAAAATTATTAAATTAGTTTTTCTGTTATTATTCTTTTTAACAGATAAATTAATGTAGGAATACCGGATTTTTTTCAATCCAATTTTGATACGTTTGTTGATGAAATTGAATGGGTATGAATTTAGTAATATAATATTGGTAACTTTATTTAGATTTACAATGTGGTATTTGTGATGAGACATCTTGACAGCCTTATCTACCAGGTTGTAAATTATTGAACAATGGAGTGATTGGACATAGAATTAAGTATTCTTCCTGAATATGTAAATTTTTTATACCAATTGGTAATAATTTTTTTTATTAACAATCTTTATCAGAACACAAGAAAATTAATAGTTATTGTGTTCTATTTCATAAATATTATTTATTATTAAATTACTAAAACGACTTATAGTTAATTATTATTAAACCTGAAAATTAGATATGTAAATATCTCACTTCGTAACGTTGCCTAAAGTATCAATTTGAACTCGTAGTCAGGCTGAATAACAAGAGTACTAATTTAATTCTTAAAAATGGCTGTTATATATATTAGTAGACGAACGGATTATATATACAGTTGCGTGAGTTATAGTACAGTTAATGTGATCATTATTATATGCAAAAATGAAGAATTTTTTGGCTCTGAGTAGTTTCATTTCTGAAATAAATCGTGAATATATTACTATCAATAAATTTTATTATAAATTCACTTGGCTTGTAATTTATATCGTTCGACCTATGCTCCATTGGGCATTCGTTACACGGTTAACTTATAAGCAGCAGATGGTAGAAGTGCGCATTAAATTCTTTAGTTCCGCCTGGAATTCTTTACCTCTATAGTATTTGAGTTGTAATTTTCCTCTGCATTATATAATCAACAGAATATTGTTAACACTAAGGAGGCACAAAGCTCACAATTTGATAGCGTCAACTCGCAGACATCGTCACTATTGCTTATTCCGTTAAAATCTGGCACAATCCGTTTTAATGTCACTATAATCTGTAACACCACTTCTGATTAATTTACTCTGATACACGACATTCACTTCAATGAATTTATTTCATAATGCTCGTTACAAAGTTTTACGATGATAACAACTCCATCTCTCCAAATCCAAGTCACTCTGTCCAAAGAATAACTACTGTCTCTCACACTGTTAAAAAATACTTCAACTTTCAAATGCTGTACTGTTCTTTTATTTATCATTACTAACCTTTATTTTTCCAACTAAAAGATGTAATTTTGTTCCTGAACGCTAGGAAGATTATTATTTATATTAGTTCTTAGTTTGTCAATTTTTAACTCAAATAAGGGTCATTGTAACGTAGATATTGAACAGAATGAGGGAAATTTATTCCAAATATTAATCAAAAGCTTAAGGAAACGGATAAATAAATTACGAAATAGAAAATCACGTGGTATAGACGGTACTCTCGCGGAAATAATAAAAATATCAGGGGAGGCAATTATTCCATATATCAATAAACAATTCCAGTATTCCGTGTGACTGGAGGAAAGCTAAGTTGTCCTAATACATAAAGAGGATAGTAAAAGTGACGTGAATAATTATAGACCGATAAGTCTTACGTCGGTGGTTTGTAAGCTGATGGAGCACCTTGTCGTAGAGTACATCCTTATTCAAAATAAAGGCAGGTTTTTCAAGGGGCAACATGGATTCGGAGAAGGTTACTAATGTGGCAGCCAAGTCATTACCCGTGAGGTTAGGAAGGCTGGATGCTGTCATCATAGATTTTTGAAAAACTTTCGATCTTGTACCTCATTATATTATTACAAAAAATGTCCAAAATTGGGATTGATAGTCATATCGTTTTATGGATAAGAGAATTTTTACGAGACTGACAGCAAATAGTTTAAGTAGGGAACGAATAATCCTCAGTTGCTAATGTTAGATCGGGAGTGCCGCAAGGTTGCATTATTGCTCCCTTATTCTTTCTAGTCTACGTAAATGACTTAGTTTCAGGCATCAATTCCTAGGTTCACCTTTTTGCTGACGACTGCGTAATATATCGGAAAATAAAAACTGTGATCGATGAAGAATTTCTACAAAAAGATTTAGGTACAATAAGAGATTGGGCACTTGTTAACCAAATGAATATAAATTGTAAGAAGAGCAAGGCAATAAGCTTTTGTAGGCGTCACGTTGAAATAGTACTTAATTATAAGCTCAGCGCTAATAAAATACTACAAGAAAGTAACTGTATTTGGGTATATACTTGAGCAGTAATACGGGTTGGGAATATCAAATAGAACATGTGACTAGGAAAGCATGGAAAGCACTTCATTTCGTCATCCGGATTTTAAAAAAAAGAGGAAACTGTGAAACACGGGAACTTGCGTATAAATCTCTCATGCGTCCAGGACTAGAATACGGCTGTATTTGTTGGGATCCGTTCCGAAAATATCAGGTCGAAGCAGTGGAAAGGGTATGGGGAGGGAGGGGGAAAAATTTGTTAAGCTGTGTCCTGGTCTCATAAATGAGAAGGTTCATGAAGTAGGTTGGGTTATATTAGAAAAACGACTACAAAATTCACGTCTCGGGGCTCTTTTCCAAGCGTACGCAGGCCAACAATCCTGGGAGGATATTGCTTCAAAGTTTTTAGAAGTAAATTATTTCAGTAGAATGGATCATAATTGTAAAATTGGGCAGAGAAGCTTTAAAACTTACGTTGGGAAATATTCATTTTTAAATCGGTCTACAAGGGATTGGAATAATTTACCCGCAGAAGTTTTTGAAACATTCCCTCCCAATAGCAACGTTTTTCAGGGAAGAATTAAGAAGTCAAATGATAAATCTATTTCAGGAGTTAGGTAGAATAGATGGGGTTATCATAGACTTCGCTAAGGCATTTGATGTAGTACCTCATGATATCCTATTGGATAAATTAAATAAAACAGGTATAGATAAAAGAGTGATACTATGGGTAGAAAAATTCCTAAGCGACAGATCGCAAAAAGTCAAAATCGGGGAACAATTTTCGGATTCAGGCGCTGTAACATCGGGAGTTCCCCAAGGCTCTGTAATCGGCCCCTTACTGTTTTTAATATTCATTAATGACTTACCGAATTACTTGAAGTCAGGGGTAAGGCTTTTCGCTGACGACTGTATCATATACAGAAAGGTAACAAACGAGGAAGACACTTTATTATTACAAGAAGATCTAGATAAAGTTAATAGCTGGGCTCTGGAAAATAAAATGAAAATTAATGGAAAGAAAAGCAGCTCAATCTCGTTTACTAAACGCACCTTGTTAAATGAGACAGAATATAGAATAGGTGGGGAACAAATTCCAAGGGTAACGAGCTGCAAATATCTGGGGATATTTTTCAACAATAGACTTGGGTGGGAGGAACAAGTGAATTTCACGGCCCGAAAAGCGTGGAATTCCTTACATTTCATTATGAGGAACTTGAAAAAAGGAAGTTCAAAAACAAAGGAGGTGGCATACTTATCTCTAGTTAGACCAATTTTGGAATATGGGGCGGCTTGTTGGGATCCTTATAGAATTAATCAAATAGAATCATTAGAGAAAGTTCAGAAAAGGGCTGCTAATTTTGTGCAAGTAGGGCCAGGTCATAGGAAGGAAAAAGTAAAACAGCTAGGTTGGGAGGTCTTGTCAGAAAGGAGGGAGAAAGCAAGACTGCATTTGCTATTCAAAGCTTATACGGGGCAAAAACCATGGATTGGAATTAGCTACAAAATGCAAAAGCCCAGTTATATAGGTAGATGGGATCACCAATTCAAAGTGAAATATAGAAAACAAAAAACAGATGTTGGCAAATTCTCATTCCTAAATAGGACTATCAACGACTGGAATAATTTACCTGTGGGGGTGTTTGGAGGAAATCCTCTTCAAGAAAATAAATTTAGGTCAAATCTGAAAAAACGTGTGAAGTGAAGTGGATATTTATTTAATATAAATGTGTTTCCGAATATAAAAAAGTGAAGTGAAGTGTTTCTCTTTTCTCTTTCAGGGCATCCACGGAACATGTTTATCTTTCTTTAGTTTATAATTATGTATATTTAATTATGTATCTGCCACCGGGCTTGCGCCCAATTGTAGATTATTAGCAAATACAATACAAGTGCAAATGATCGTGAAGTGCATGTGCAGTGAAGTGTAGTGCGACGAAAAAAAACATCTGAACAATGGGTACTTTTGATCTTTTTTCTTTAATATGTAATTTATATCATTATTATTTTTAACTCTTCACATTGCTCATTTTAAGCTTATTTTTAGTAACTGGCGCCGAGTGTTACTCAATTGCGGTATCAATAAATTCATTCATTCAAAATATCGTGAATGTGCTACAATTATGATGGTAGAGAAATTTTAGAAATACGTTTATACAATATTATTGATTAATAAGAAGTTAGACCACCATTTTTTATAAAAACAGCTGCTATTCGTCGAGGAATACATTCGTAGAGTGTCTGAATAGTTTCCAACCGAATATCATCCCATTCTTGAAGAAAAACATCCGCCAATTGCCGCAAATAAGTTGGAGGTGGAAATCTGCTCCTCACTCTCTGCTATAAAACTCCCCACAACGGTTCAGTGATGTTGAGGTCTGGCGATGGTGCTGGCCAGGGAAGATGTTTGATGACATTCTGATGCTCAACAAACCACGCTTGAAATTTTTTGGCTGTGTGCATGGGCACATCTTGGAATATGACAGTGTCTATCAGCAATATTATAATCACATTGTTGAGGATGGCGAGATATTCATTCGCAGTAATCCGGCCAGTAAGGGTAATGGTCATCTCAATACCACGAAGGAACCTTCCCCATATTTGATTGAAGGAAGCAGGCAGGCCGGATCGTAGGCTTCTTTTGGTATTCTCCATACATAAACCCTGCCGTTTGTAGGAAACAATATAAACGATGATTCATCGGATCATAGTACGTTCTTCCAGTCATCGAGTGTCCAGGTTTTATGACCGTGGTACCATTTCTTTCGCAGATTTGCGTTGGTTTACGTTTCGAAATTGCAGCCCTTCCATGAATTTTAGCTCGTGCCACACTATTTTGTCGAAACAGTATTTCTCAAGTGTTGACTTTTGTCACGGAAGTTTTATGTTGTCAGACTACAATCCTTTGCAATGTTCACCCGTCTCCGCCCTCTATTCCTCTTCGCTGTCAATTTTTTACCACGTTTAGTGAATGCTGTCATTACTGTGGTTACTGTCGCCTGTAGCTCGTGGAATGTTTAACAATCGAGCCGTTCTCATCACAGATGCTTCCGCTAACTGCGCACCAACGATTTGACCTCTTTATAAGTCTAATAAATGACGGTTTTCACCTCTGTCGCAGAGCAAAGTATATAATGTACTTCAAAACGTGACATATCAACTGGACACTGCAGCCGCGTCGCATTATTTACACGTTCACAGTGCTGCCAACCTGCAACAATTCGTAACCTATAGCTTGGTGTTGATATTATTTTGTCCAACGCCCTGTGTATAGGACCTAAATAAAGCAGTATTCATAGAAATCATTGTTGTTGTTGTGGTATTCAGTCCTAAGACTGGTCTGATGCAACCCTCCATGCTAACCTATCTTGTACAAGCCTTTACACTTCCTTATAACTAGCACAAGCCACATCCTCCCTAATCTGCTTAGCGCATCCCATCCTTGGCCTCCCTCTTTTTCACTTACCCCTTTAATACTAATTTTACAAGACCCTCGTGTCTTAAAACGTGGCCTATTAATCTATCCCTTCTCTTAGTCAACGTCCTTCATATTGTTCGCATTTTCCCCTATTCTGCTTAGAACTTTTTCGTTAGTGATTCTATCCACCCATCTGATTTTCAACATTCGCCTATAGCACCACATTTCAAATGTTTCTATTCTTTTCCTTCCCCCAACTCCTATCGTCCACGTTTCGCACCCATATAACGCCACGCTCCATACGAAATATTTAGCAACTATTTCCTAATATTCACACTTAAATTACCTGTAAGTAAATCCCTTTTTTCGCGAAAACCTTCCTTGCATGTGCTATCCTGTTCTTAGTGTCTACTATACTTCTACCATCTCTAGTTATTACGCTTCCCAAGTAGAAGAATTCCTTAACTTCCGTCAAAATATACCTTCTCAATCTAACACCCTTTGTTATTCCACTGTTTACTATACTACACTCCATTACCTTGGTTTCCCCTCTATTAATCTTCATATTGAACTATTTTTATGGACTACGTTCATTATATATTTTTATGGTTTCCAAGTCTTATTCTGATTCCCTTAATGCTACAATATCGTCGGAAAAGCGTAAGGTTTTTATTTCTTCTCCTGGCAATATAATTCCTTTTCTATATTTAGTTTTAACTTTCTTCATCGCCTGTTATATATATCTAGTTAAACAGCATGGACAACAGATTGCATCCTTGAGTTACTCCTTCCTTGATTACGCCTTTCTTATCTTGGTCTTCTATTCTAATTACTGATGCTTGTCTTCTGTAGAGGTTAAGTATTAGCCTCCTTTCTCGATTTTTTATTCCAATGCTCTTCAAAGTCCTTAATAGTGTGTTCCAGTTTACATTATCAAACGCGTTTTCTAAATCTACAAATACCACAAACGTAGGCCGGATTTTTCGTATCCTGTCTTCTATAATTAATCGCAAAGTCAATATTGCAGAAGTCTTTTCCCAGGAAATAAATTCGTGAGAGATGGACTTAATGTGAATATATAAAACAAAATACCCCTGCAGCACTGAGGACGAAGAGGATATGGCATTTTAATCGTAATTTCGAGTATTACGCGCACGAGCACCACATTCTACCATTGACTGAAACGTTTGTTTGTATAGTTTTATAAATTTCAAGCATTACCGCAAATAAATGTTGAATGATCACTACGTTTGGCGTCAGGAAAAGTAACATTATTATCAGCTCCGTAAACCTTTATTGGTTCCCACATCAAATCTATGAGGCTGTATTAATATAATAGTATAGTTGCAAAGTTCTATATAAATTTAAACTTTGAGATTCCATTCGGTATGGACTTGGAAAGAAGGCCACGTTTGCACCCAAACCACGAATAGAGGAATTTTGTCTTTCAAGCTTTGTAATTCTCAGATCAGAAACAACTGTAGGGACGGAAACTCCTAGAAGTGTGTGATTATTATATTTTTGAACAGATCTTTGGATACTTCCTCCTGACATTGATGGGCAGTAATATTCTCGTGCGCGGTGATAAGTATGAAGCTTTATTTCCGTCCGGAAGAATCGTTTGTAACGCGAACGGCAGTCCTTGGCGTTGCTGTTACTAGCTCCTGAAATGGAGGATAGGTCATCCAAGGTCACAGCCTTCTAACAGCTTGGAAGGTCGCTGGGAGACAGCTACAGCTGGGGTCAGGCGAGGCGACACTGATCCTTTCTCATAATTGCGTATCTGCTCTTACTATACTACTATAAAAATTAACCGATTGATGCCAATAAAAAATTAGACGAAACATAAGCTAAAGGTAAACTGCAGCATCAGCATTTTATTTCATTACTACTTTTGTTTGGGCAATTAATGTGTGGAAGTTCTCCGAATCTTTGAGCAAACATGTGCACAGAAAGTATGTGTTGTGAATAAGGTTTTAATAAAAAATTGAACTGAATGAGCGTAATAGTGTTCGCTCTTTCCATATTATCTTTACAACTTCACGTTAGTGATTCTATCGATACACCTGACTTTCAGCATTCTATTCAGGCTTCTATTCTTTTCCTTTCTGCAATTCCTATCGTCTATGTTTCGCACCCATATAACGCCACACTTCATACCAACATTTTTAGCAAGAATTTCCTAATATTCACATTTATATTACCCGTAAACAAATTCCACTTTTTCGCGTAGCCTTCCTTGTCAGTGCTATGCTACTCTTTATGTCTACTATACTCCTATCATCCTTAGTTATTATGCTGCCCAAGTAGCAGAACTCTTTAACTTCCATAAAAATATCGCTTTCCAATCTTCGCAATCTAAAACCCTTTGTTATTCCCCTGTTTCCCTTGGTTTTCCCTCTATTAATCCTCATCCTCCTCCAGGATCACGTTCATGCCATTTATTGTTTTCGAAGTCTTTTTCTGACTCCCCTAATACCACAATATCATCAGCGTACCTTAGTGTTTTATTTCTTCTCCTTGCAGTTTGATTCCCTTTCCATATTAATTTTTAACCTTCTTCATCGCGTTAAAGTGCACGGGTGTTTATTCCTTTCTTTATTTCTGATTTCTTTTCTTGATCTTCAATTCTAATTATTGCTGACTGCCTTCTGTAGAGGTTATGGCTAATCCTTATTTCTCGATATTTTATTCCTTTCCTGATGCATAAGAGTTTGTTCCAGTTAACATTATAAAAGGTTTTATATAAATCTACAAATTCCATGAATGTAGGCCTGTTTTTTCTTATCCTGTCTTCCAAAATTAGACTCAAAGTCAATATTGCTTGTCCTCTCCCTACATTCCTCCTAATACCAAACTATTCTTCATTTAACTCGCATTATATTTATCGTTACATAATGCTATATACTATTTCGGTTAATAATTTGCATACATAGAAAGCGCTGCGGGAGTTTTCTCGCAGACGCTTCAACCCAGAGTGACTTCGGGGCTTACCTGATCATGTCGGGAATGCCTCGCACTCTCTCTGGGTATTTTTTTTTATCAAAGTTCTCATATGCCGAGACACCTTGGATCAGTCGGCCAACTGCCTCCTGAAACTTGTGGAGACACGGAGAAGGGAATGCTGCGTCCCCACAGCAAACTCGTCTCCCGTCATTCGGAAGGGCGTGAGAATAGTACCCAATGCCCGACCTACCTGATGCAGGTTTTCTAAGGTTTTCCCTGCATCTCTTTAGGTGAAACACCGGGTAGAATCCTTAAACCATAGCCCGGGGGCCCTAGTTTAGCCTTGGCTACCTTGCTCTACCTTCCGCATCCCTTCTTTTTCAATTCCCTTCCTATGCTATTAAAGGGGAGTTGCCTGTTTCAGGATCACCCTCATGTAGCCTGTTACCCCCCCCCCCCAAAAAAAATAATTTGCATGCATGAGTTACTAAACTAATTGTCCTGTTCTGTTCCCATCTATCAAGCCCAGTCTTAATCTGTATGGGTATAATAATGTTTTACTAAAATTTACAACAGCTTAAAGGTAGTTAAATATAAAATTTGACAGAAGTGTAATATGGACCACTGCGAATTACGCAGTCAGTGTAACCACTTGAGTTCCCTCTTCTCGTGTCTATCCATTTATGTATATAATCTTGTATTACAGGCCAACAATCTGTTATTGAAATTCTTCCATTGCCTAGCTTCGGACTGGTCATAAATCGATTTTAATTATTATGATATCAAGAACTTACTTCACCCTAAAAGTTTTTATTAGCCTCTTCCAACAGCCCTGACTGTGTTTTTCCATCAACAGGTGCGCTAGTGTTTTGAATCTGGACGTTGTTTTCTCGGACACCACGTGGACGTTAACTGTCGTGCGGAAGACTATCCTTTTGAAGCAACCGTCTTCTGCCTGCTTAAGTGAGATGTCCTGCTATCATGCTTCGTGCTGCATCTGATGAATTGTACTTCGGTACATCGTAGCTGTTTTCGAGTCGGACAGCTATTCACCTTGGACTCGTTGAATTTAGCAGACGTTTCCGTGACGGGTTCAACAGAACCGGACCTCAGTAAACGAGTGTCCCAACTATCCACATCCCAATTTATCCTATTCGTCAATTTTATAGGTCGAAGCCTGCGGCTATTGTTTCCGAACAGTTCTCACTCGACCTACCCATTTTGCGGCGAATAATAGCCGTATGATGACGCTATACTCTAAATTTGTTTTAGAATCTTTGTGAGTCGATTTAGATTCTGGAAGGACTTTCATAACTTGAAACCGCCTTCAAGGAGATTCAGCGTTCGATTTCTCAAGCCAATGGACATATGCCTGTTGACGAATGGGAATCAGCTATTGAATTGCAAATAAAATTTCCAAGCTTGGGCGGGAAATTTTTTTCAATTTATTTCAAGTTGAAGCGACAAGGTTAAGATAATTGAAACACTCATTCAAATTCAGAGATGTAAGAGAAATGTCGCCTACAATTAAACCACCTACTTACACGGAAAATTGAAAAACTGGCTGACTTTATTGCGCTTTTTGCCTCATTAATTCATTGTAAATCGCCTTTAGAGCCGGTCTGGAACTTTCAATACTTAGATTGTGTACTAAAAGGTGAAACTGCTGCTGTAAAATAGAGTTTAAAGCTGACTTCTTTCAATTATTTAATAATATTTGTTATCTTCTACCCATTTATCAATGTAAGACATAATCTTTTGATTCTGGTTTAGAAACATATATGTTTCATTGATTAATTTTGTTTTGGGGTGAACTGTTTTAATTTGAATTTTCTTTTGTTGTACGGTGATATATCAAATACGTAATATATTACCGAATTTTTATCCTACAGTGGATGTTATTTAATTTGTTGCTTCTCTAATATTTTACAGTTATAATGCTACTAAACTGTTGATGAAGGTTTCAGAAAGTGAGGCTCGTAGCGAGAGCGGAAATTGGGTGGCATATTCCTTCGATCAACAGTATATGTTCCAAAACTTGTTGTGCTTTAGTACTTTTGTACGTTAATAACAGGTTTGATTTAATTACGTTTTCATTATGGCTGGTAGTACCTAGATGATAGCTAAACTTATTTGTCATTTCTACGCGTTAGTCTTTTGTTATTTTCATATTTCCTGACCATTAATGATTTGATCGAAAAACATGTTCTTTTCGCCATCTGAAGCATCTAAATTTCCGGTTATTTTTTGAATATAGATCCGATAGAGTATATTAATTCTCTTTTCGATATTTTGTTAAGGAGACTATTTATTTTCTCAGTCTATGCTAAAATTAATTATATTTATATCTGTTTCAGAGTCTTATGCTACTTTTATTCTTTAATAATGTCGTTTATTTTAACTCTGTTTTCTAATATTGTATTATATTATATTTTTATGTTAGAAGTGTTATAAGAATATTATGAATATTATTTAAATTCTTTTATGTACATTTCTCAGAGTTCGATCAAGCTGAATCCGGGATTGTTTGAAGGAATTGACTTTGGCATCTTGTCCATCTGTAGCATATTTACTAATTATTCTGATCTTATCTTATGTTTTTTATTATTGATGTCCATGATAACTCTTACGTTTTTTTATTTGTATTTTATTTGTATTTTTCGTGTCTTTCTTGTGTTCTCTTTCACGAATATTCGTTTGTCTATTATATCCGGGTTCGTGTGTCTGTTTTTTTTCTGTTTGTATATTTTTCTTTACTCTCTAGTTTACGATTCTAACCTTCCCTGTATGATCCAGTATTAGGTTTTGGACCGTTTGTGTTTGTGTAAATAGATTATTATCTTCCTTGCCATAGTTAATTTCCTTTAGGTACATTTTAGTGATGAAGTGTTTAGAGTTATTGCATGCCCGGGTCTTCCAAACTGTGGTCCACGGGCCCTGAATAGGTGTTCCGCAAAAAAAATCGAGAGATTTTCTCTATAGTATGTATTATAATATCCTGTTATAATACAACTTAATCAGTTCGTAAAACGAATACTCAATTTGTATCCAATGGGAGGAAGTGGAATCATTTTTCACATCTTTCTTTGTTTCTAGCTTGTTTCGGAACCAATTCAACAACGTTGCGAAAAAAAATTCTATTCCTTGTTTCCCGCTACGATAGTATGGACAAGTGTGGACGTTTCAGTCAACTGGAATCTTGTAAGAGTGAGATAGAGATTGCCATAGCCCAGAGTTATACAAATAATATTTAATGTAAAATTAAAGTCGGAAAATTGCATTTTATTTAACTTGACAATGAGCAGCTATGGCCAACAAATAAATCAACCTTGTACACCTTCGTTTGTGGAATGTAACTCAGCAACGCATAATTGCAGTCTCTCAGTACATTCAGAACAGCGGTTCTCAACCGGAGGTCCGCAGAAGATTTTTATTAGTATTTTTGCTAAAAAACAAAAAACATACGGTCACGAAAGTATCTATTAATTTACGTACTTCAGAATATTTCGTCATACTGTCACAATGATCCATTAAAAAATCCCCTTATTTTTAAGTTTTATATTCCGCTGTTTTTAAGACATTAATTATGTCAAAAATCAGCAAAACATAGCAAGTAGAGCGAATAGAATCTGATATTGTTTTTTGAAAACATACTAGTGGCAAAAAATTTCCATAAATTTAAAATAAGTTATGATAGAAGCCGAGAAAATGATGAACTATGTTAGTTGAAAACCACTTCATTCCAGATTAAATAAAAGTTTGTGCGATGAAATGGATAGTGAACACAAAGCACTATTAAAGCTTTTTGAACTTCGAAATGAGTTGTTGGTCTTCTTGAAGCACAAAATAATTCCGGACAAGTTTGTGAAGTTTTAACAAATTCTTCATGGTTGATAAAACTTGCATACATTCTGATATTTTTACAATGTGCAATTAACTAATCATTAGAGGAACAAGTATTACTATTTTTCATACCAGAGATAAAATTACATCGTTTGATAAAAAAGTGCAATTTTGGATTTCATCAATAGAATATAATGATTTTAATTGTTTTCCTGCCTTACATGAATATTTGAAAGAATTAAATTTTAAAGAAAATCATGAAATTTTCAAAATGTTTTAGAAAACAGTTATATAACTTCAAATACACTCTTTTGCAATATTTTCCGAGAATAGTAAGGACGATTCCTGGGTTCAGAATCCATTTTCCAGTAGCTTTAATAAAAGTAACAACGAGAATCCAATTAATTTAATCGGTGACTCTAATTTGAAACAAATATCTCAGGGCGAATTTGTGAGAAGAGTACCCCCATATTTCAAAACAAGCTATAATAGTTTAATATCAGTTTTCACTAACCTATTTATGCGAAGCTGCAATGAAGTAAAAGTGCAGAAACAGGCTCGACGCCACCCACACCAGATATTAGAAACAAACTTACAATTATTTTTCCTGATATCCACAAGATATTTAATTCAAGGACCCAAAATCATCAATTACTTCATTTATTCATATTTTTGCTTATTTATATTACGGCCTAGAAAAAAGCCAATGTCTGATTTTGCGAAGTGTTCTATTGGGAAACCCTGTTGCATGCTATCAACGCGGATGGGTGCGCATTTTTGAAACGGTTTTGTTGTCGTCATATTTCTTAGATATTTGTTTAATGTCGAGTGAGATTTTTTACGGTGCAAGTCGATTTGGGGTTACCTATACTCTTTACGCCAATTTCTATTCAAGAGTGTCCTTTCTTTAACTGGTTATCGATATTATTTTATTCAATACTCGATACGAACAAAATATATTATTAATAATTTTGCTATTTTGATAAACTTGTGCAAACTTAGAGAATTGATTGGCAATATTCAGTTTTTCGAATGGTTTGTTAGTAGTTGGGATCAGATTATTAGTCATTGAACGGATTTCTTTGAATTTCACTTTTTGACAAGTTTCGCAATTCTTGATGAATTTTTGGGCCATGATTGGAGGTTTACTCTGTAATATTTATTTATATAATTTGGCAAGTTTGGCGAATTACGCAATGATTAGTTATTCGCTGATAGTATTTCTGTACTACAGTTTCTTGGTCGATTTTTTCTGAATATCTTGAACAATTGCTTTCATTTAATTATATTAACGTAGCCTTCATCGAATTTTGTTCTCAGTTTTTGGTCAATCTGATTTTGTAATATATTCGTTAGAAAAATACAGTAGTAGTTAAATTTGGAGGCAACGTATGATTTTAAAAACTAGTTATTTCGCTTTCTACGTTTTTACTGTTGACTTTTACGTGAAATTTTTGTTTCTTAAATTTGAATAATTTTTTAATATCTACTTCTGTAAATAATAAATTGTTTCGTCGTCTGAGTCTGTATTTACTTCTATGCTTTCATTTTCCGATTTAACGTTTACTTTGTTTTCCGTGGGGTCATATATATTTATTATAATTTTATCATTATTAAATATTTTCGCGTGTGGTTAAGTCCAATAGAGTTTGTTCGGACCAGGACGGGGGAGGGGTGGCAGGTTTAATTCGTAGATTTCGTTCCCTATTCAGAAATCTTAGTTTTTGTAGGCATTTTGAAACGTCTTCTATGCGTGGCGTATTGAAATGATTTTCTTTTACCATTAAATGAAATATGACATGGGTTTGGTTTATGATTTGTTTGATGGAGTTACCAATTTTTGTATCCTTTAGTTTAGCTTTGTTGGTGCAGACGTTTCTTCAGTTGTGTTCTTTATCTATCTGTTGAAAGTTGAAAACTTTAGACGTTAAAAGTACTATGTGCTGTTTTCTAACGAAGCCTATTTTGAAATAGGCTCTAAGTTTCGACTAACCATTGGCGTTGTTATTAATCTTACCGGGTTTTAATTTAATTTCGTAGTTGAATTCTTTAAGTTTGTGTCGCTAGTGGCTGATTTTAGAGTTTAGTTTTTTAAGTCAAGTTTAACACTGTATTGGTAAGTTCTCAAATCGATATTCAATAATTATTTTTCTGTCGCGAGAATCTCATGCGAATTGAGAGTTCGTGACGCGTATACACATTAATGTAATTTCCATCCTGTGTTTGGCATAATACGGCTTCTAGTCCGTAGTTACTTGCGACTGTAGTTAGTCTAAATTGCTCAGAGAAATTAGGATATTTTAGAACGAGACCGTTCACTAACAAATCCTTGATCGTTTCGAAACATTTAAGATAATCCCGGTCGGAATAATTTATCTTTGACCCTTTCTTTAAACAATTGGTTAAATTGTTTTTATTTTTGCGAATTGATTAATGAATATGCGATAATGACTCATTAATTTTAGAAAACATTTGTGTTCTTTAGCTGTTTTTGGACAGACTTTAATTTTGTCTGAGTTGGAATTGATTCCGTTTTTTGTTATTATGTCCTAAATATGCTACTTCTTTTCCAAAGAACTGACAGTAATGCATTTGGACTTTTCAATTATGTTATATCATTTTTTTAAAATACTTTCATGATGATTTCGAAGAGTTCTTGTATACTAATTCCTAAGATAATAATGTCGTCTAGATATACGAGACATAAAATTGACGTAATCCTTTAATCAGTCTCTGAAAAAAAGGTGGGTACATTCTTTAAACCGAACAGCATTCTGATAAATTCAAAATGTCCTTGGTCGGTAGAAAATCCTGATTTATTTATGTCGATCTGAATATGATGGAATTTTTCAAGAATATCTGTGATGTTTGAAATTGGAAATTTGTCATCTATTGTTCTCGAATTTTCTATGGAGGATTAATAGCACGTTTTCTTTTTACGGAAGTTTTTGGCATGAAACATATAGGTCTTAAACCAGGGCGAATAACTTTCTCTGATTATTTGATTGAATAACAAGGTTTTGGTGTGGTTTCTGTACTTAAGTCATATAACAGTTTGAGAGTTTGTAATTTTGCGTGAATATCAATTGTCGCCTGTTAAATTTATTGAGTGTTTAGGCTGACGTTTGACAGTAGTTTCGTTTTACTTTGGAATACGTGCTTTTAATTATTTGAATTAATTCCTGTTTCTTCAGATCGTTCAAGTGGTTTGTCATGATTCAGGAAAAATCTTGGAGATGGATTTATTAGGATTATCTGTAATCAATTTTTTAAAAATATTTTAGTTTACAACTTTTACGGTCGCAATATCCACTTTTAGATTCTTAGGTTGGTCTGAATTTTTAGTTCCATCAAAGAATGGGCACTATAATGAATATAGGGGGTGACATTAATTATTAATTAAATAATGATAAAATTTTATAATAAAACCAATAAAACAATTTACTTTAACAAAAAATACATATTTACAATAATAATTACATTTTTTAATGTTTCGATGTTTATGCCGGCACTTCTTTCGTCAATAAAACTACATATATTTACAAACATGATACAAATTAATTACTTAAACTTAAAAAATTCTAACTAATCTCAGGGTCGCATTTACGGACCTTCTCATAGAACAGAAATATTTTACACAAATCCACAGCAAACAGAAAATTACAAAGAGTCGCAGGGAGTAATTACCGTGTCGGCTTAATGCAGATTTCAACTTCTTCCGGATTCATCTTCCCTCCGGATCAATGCTGCCGACTACCTATTATTTCTGTTTCAGGAAGAATTTCAAAATTGTCCCTTGCCGTAATTCCAACAACAGTCATGACTGAGAAGTTCAGCTCCAGCTCTCCCATCTCACTCCTCTCGAACAATCTCAGGAAATCTCCAAAAACCTCTCGTTCTCGAACAATCTCCGATCTGTAAACTCCACCAACAATCTTTCAAATCTCCACCACAAATCTTTCTCAAAATTCCATCTCACAGCTCTCGCACTATCTGACCAATTCTCATCTCACCGCTCTGCCACAATCTGTAACATCTCTATTACAAATCTCCACTCACAATCTCTCACCAATCTACAACAAAATGTCTCCGCGTGCCTTTTAAAACTTCCTCCCCACTTCTTTAGTTGGCAGTGTTGGATATCCTCCAATAATGGTTACACTTGGCGAAAATACGTCACCCGGTGCCGATTCTCACAAAATTTTGGGAAACTCCCGAGCTGAGACGCCGCGTCTAGCTTTTATTACCCCTGCGTCAACTGATGTCTCCTTCCTTTTGAATCCATGCCGCCAAATTCTGAGCAGATGTATTTGTCCGTTACAGTACTTAGTAGGACGTTGAAGGTTTTATAAAACTTTTTTTTTTGAAATTTATTTTATGTTTTACATATTCCTTTCCTTTGGTTTTGCCCGTTGCTTTGGAAAACGTGAAATACTCTTTATGGAAAATTAAGTGTTTTAGGTGGTTGTTGGCGAAGTTTGTGTGACTTGACTTGATGGAAGAACCGGTATCTAGTAATATTATAAATTTTTAATTTTAGGAGCCCTATACCAAAAAAGAATGTGGCTGATAGACGGGAACAGCAGAGAGCAATTAGTTTAGTATCTCATACATGAAAGGTATTAACGAAATTAGTATATAGGAGGATGTAACGTCAAATATAATGCCAATTAGAAGAAGGTAAGTTTTGTTTCAAGAAGAATGTAGGGACAAAAGAAGCAATAGGATAAACATGTGTACGTTATAGAGAACGTAGATTTTCCCGATGAAGATGATGGATGAAGAGTTCTCGGGAAGATGATGGCGGTGTCAGCCATGAAAACGTTGTGGACTACAAACGGCATCACTCGACTGAAATCCCGAGAACTATTGATCCATGTCTACGTTAATTGCATTTATTTTTATAATGTTAACTGGAACAAACTATTCAGGATTTTTAAGATGTCAGGAATAGAATATCCAAAAAGAAGAATCATTCATAAAATCTACCGATGGAAGTCAGCAGTAATTAAAATAGAAGGGCAAGAAAAGGAAGAAGAAATCAAGAAAGGATTAAATCAATGATGTGGTCTGTCGCCCCAGATCTTTAACTTATATATAGAAGAGGCGATGAAGAAAGATAAAAATAAATATGGAAAAGGAATCAATATGCTAATGATATTGTAGTATTAGGGGATCAAAAGATGAGTTGTAAAACAAAATAAATGGCATGGCAGTAATCATGTAGCAAGAGTAAAATGTGAGGATTAATAGAGGGAAAACCAAGGTGATGAAATGTTGTACAAGGGGTGTTAGATTGGGAAAGGATTTTAAAAGAAAAAGTAAGGAATTCTGCTACTTGGGACTCATAAGGACTAGAGATGGTAGAATTAAAGGCACAGGCAAGGAAGACTTTCGCAAAAGAGAGGAATTTACTTACCGTTAATATAAGTATGAATATTTATGAAATTATCACTGAAAATGTTCGTATGGATGCAAAACGGAGACGATAGGAAACGAACAGAATCTTTAGAAATTTGGTGCTATTGAAGAATGCTGGAAATAGTTGGGTGGTTAAAGTTGGTAGCCACGACGTTCTATGCAATTGTGGTATTCTCTCTTAATTTGTTGGTCAGAGTGTATGTCCTTGTTGCCATTTGTATGTATATAAAAATAATAAATATTCCCTTTAGTATAATTTTGACATTATTTCAATAGCAAAAGTTAAATTTTACCTGCCAGTACACTTTCACCCGAGTATTAATAATTCCTATAAATACAGTAATAAGTGCAGAATCTTAAATATCAGCCCTTTCTAAAATTATAATGCGTATGCAATATAGACCTCGCAATAAAGAAACTATGGACTATTTCCGCAAAGTACACGTAGAACGTTTCCGTCAGATATAACACTTGTTTCGCAATATCTCCGTACAACTGTATGTTCTCACGAAGATCATTTTAATATGTTGATTATATTCGGTCTGTATATAATACGAACCGATTTTTGAATATGTTTCACGTAATTTACCAATTTTTTTTCGCTCAGTTGGTAGAGCCCCCGGCTAGAAATCGGGAGGTCCGTACTTAATTCCGTACTGAATTCTGGGCCTTGGCAATGGTCCTAAGTGCACTTCAAGGAATGGGAACTTGAGTTTGGTTCGTACCGGAGCTAATACGGTCGTTCTAGGAGATTGATTGTGAGAAGGACAGAATGAAAAACGTAGGGCTCAGGGAGGAGAAGTGCCAACAATTCGACCTTAAGGGTCTTTTACCGGGAAAGAAACCTCAGTGATACATGGGTTGTAGGGTACAATGAGCTAGGATACTGCTCTTGTGTGACTGCAAAGGCGATTCGGTAGTGTTGGTTGTATATAGTTAGTAGGTGGACTTGGGTATCAAGCAAGTCGATCCTCTTCTTAACCGTTTTGTCCGAATCGTCGCGCATGTCCTGTAAAAATCTATTAGCAAACGTAGTTACTAAAATAAGTTTAGACAATAATGGGGGTGTTGGGTTGGTGGAGGAGATGCTTGGGGGCGTAACTAAATCCCGTCATCTTTCCACTCTAATAGAAAACCTACATTAATGTTATCAAAAAATTTCGTCATGTCGTTCGCAACATATAGCGCTTATTAACCTAATTAAGCATTTTACGGTCCGCAACGAAGGCTGTGTGAGTACTTCTTATTTTTTTCTCGCTCGTGTGTCTCATTGTTATTTTACGTGAACGAAGGATCATAAATGGCAACTTTGATTAATGTACCTCGCGAAAACTAATGCAGTCGTTCCTCAACATACCAAAACGCTAATTTACACGGAAATATATATATATATATAATATATAAAATATAGATAAAACATAAAATTCATTACGTCAGTTTTGTCAAATATTAAATCCAACAGTCTGCAGGAAATTGAAATCTTAAAAGGATCTATTCGAGTTATAAAGGAGAATTTAACAAAAAAAATTAACAAATGTTAGCAAGAACAAGTTGTTCCTGACAAATTAAAAGAGACTGAATTAAAAACCCTCAGGATCCTCGTTCGTATAAACAAATCAGTCTCCTAAATTCCTTGGAAAAAGTTTTAGAGAAAATAATTGCAAATAAAATCTTATTACATCTTGAGAAAAGGAATACTTTGGATAGCAACCAATATGGTTTTCGAAAAAATAGAAGCACAGTAGATGCTATCAATCATATGGTTGATGTTATAAGGTCCTCCGCTTCTAAATAGACTGTGGCTATTTTTGTGGACATAACTGGGCCTTTCGACCATTTATGGTGGCCACAACGTTTTGAAACCTTATCAATTCTTAATGTTCCCGAGAAAATAGTTTCTATAATAATAAATTACTGCCAACACAGAAAAGCTTAAATATTTCTGCAGCAGGAAAAATTTCCAAAGTCATGGAGAGAGGGAGTGTTCCAGGATCACTCTTTTGGATCATATATATGGATTCACTTTTAAAAATAATTAACAAGGCAGATGGAATGGCAGATGATGATCTAGTCACACGAGTGAGCGCATCTTCACGGAGAGATATCAAGAAATAAGGAAACCTCATGGAAATTATAAGTAACTGGTGCACTGTGAACAAAATGTAATAAGTAGTGATAAAACTAGAATAATAGTATTTCGAAAGTCACTTAAAAAACATCCTATAATAAAATTAAACAATAAAACCATTAAAACTGTGAGTCATAATCCTTAATTAGGTGTGTTACATTCAAAATTATATTTCCTCCCGCATTTTGGTGAAATAAAACAGAAAGCTGTCTCCATCATGAATCGGCAAAAAATGTATACAAAATACACCCATCAAAATTCATCCTAAATTACAAGGCAATATTCGAAGGAGTACGCTTATGTTGAATCCCTGCTCTAGGACATCGACTTCTTCATACTCATATGAAAAAAACTCATATGAAAAGAAATATATTAATTCGCTGTTTTCGTGCATATAAAACGACTTCGGTTAACTCTATACAGATCATTATTGACTTGACTGTAGTAGCACTGTAGTACAACTTAAAGCGTAATAACCCAGACATCGTCCACCGAATTACTAACATATCTGTAAAATCAAAAGTTACATGTAAAAATAGGCTGTTGAAATAATGGCAAACCAGATGGGACAAAATTGAAAAATACCTTTGGTCAAAGAAATTAATACCCACAGAAGAATCACGATTACAACGCAGCTTCATAACTCCAACAAAAGAAGTAGTTAGATTTTTCTCTGGACATGGACCATACAATTATAAATTAAAACGGTTACATTTAATAGAATTTTGTACATGATCTTTCTGCAAACAGGAAGATGAAACACCTTATCACGTTATATGGGTATGTGATTTTTGGCATGACACCTTTCAGGACTACCGAAAACTGGAACTTTAAAAAATGTGAGGTAATTTACAAATCATTTATATTAACTTTGAAACGATTTGAATTTCAAAAAAAAATAATCGAAAATATAAACCAGACAACAACCAGATTTTATTCAAATTAACTGAAGTATTTTTTAGGTTGGTGAAAGTCCCCCACTATCCTGCATATAGATTCACTAATATGAACCAATATAATGACGAGGATGCAGAGTACGGTGTCTGGAGAAGTGAAGTATGAGTAAGAAGACAGGGTCCACAATTTGGAGGCAATTAAATATATTATGCGTAATATTTTGGATGCGGTTTCTGTGTTTTGTAGAGTTTTAAAAATGGAAGAAGTGCAGGAGGGTATTACATGTGAAAGGGTAGCTGAGACGGCAGAGGACTATATGCTCAAGCAATTGTCCCTGTTAATTAATAAGAAATTTGATGAAAAAAAAAGGAATTTCTTGATGACATAGTTAATTGTATTAAGGAAATGAAGGTAGATTTGAAGTCTAGTTTAAAGAGCGTAAATGAAACATTAGAAAGAACAGAGGAAATAATTAATGCACGGTGTAAAAAAGGGGGTGAATCACGCGATAACTGCCACGACTCCGATCAGCTGATCAGACATGAAGGTGTATATGAGGTAGAATGTGTAAATAGTAGTGCTAAGCAGGTAGAAAGTATGGTAGAATTAAAAAGTGTCGTAGATTTTAAGGTTAAAAGTATACGCAGTGATTTTAAGCTGGCTAAGCATTCATGTGCTAAGAGTGCTAAAGAGAATGAAAAGGTAAAGGATACAGATTTGGTAATGAAACCTTTCTGTGTGCAAAATTGTGCTCATTGCCGTAAACAGCGAAATAGAAAGAAAATCCCCCGAACAACACAGAGGGAACAATGTGTGGGAGGAAATATAATGAGAAAGAAAGTGCGAATTGTCAAACGTGGGTGTAAAGTTAAGGAAGTTGAAACGAATGTAATTAAATGTTTTGCAAATAGATTTAAGAAAAGCTCCCGAAAAATGTACAAGAAAAAATTACTAGGGAGAAAAGGTTGTCGTAAAATTAAGCAAAACTTAATGTATAGCAGTAAATTTGTTTCCATCTCTGAAAAATATGGATCCTATGGTAACAACTGAGTAGAAGAAAATTTGTATGTGTTAAATAGTTGTGATGATTGTGGATTTCCTTGGAATCCAGGGGGGAAAACCGGATGCTGTACTTTTACTAATGTCAAAGAAAATTGTTATTAGTTCTAAGTGAATTTTTGTAAATATTTTGTAACTTTGATTAAGGGCGTTGGTCAGTCAAATTGTTTACGACTGTGGTTCAGTGAGTGTCACATTAAAAAATTGCACAATTTTTTAAATTCATTGGGGGCGGGGAAAATGTAACATGAAAAGTTACGATGAACAATGCAGGCCAGCTTTCGAGTTGCAATTGTTGAGGAACTGACGCAACCCGGGCCAACAATGGGGTCTGGCGAGAGGTTGTGAGTCGTCATGGGGTGATTGGAGAAGCAGGTTGTGTCGACGGGACGACGAGAGAATGACCACGCCCTGCAGATATAATTTTTTTTTCATGCTCTGATTGAAATTAAAACCATTAAAATCAATTTTTGGTGTTTTTATGAAAAATACCTGGCGCCCAAAAGAATTAAGAAATCCTCGAATACGGAGGAACGTCGAATCCGCTACAATATATATATATATATATATATATATATATATATATATAAATTTTTCTATATTTTATGAAGAACAACTAAATCTTCTCCTCCTGCTGGAACAGAAACTTTAATGAGTTATTGGCTTTACAACACAATAAAACAATTGACATATTTTTCATAATGTGTCGTAGGATATGTGAGATCTCGTCTTTTTAAGGAGGACTAAGAAGAAAGAGAGAGAGTTATCATCGTTGTTTAGTTTCGCTGGCGGCGAGAGGAAGTAAAATGTTTAAATTGTAAAGCTAATTTGAAAGTTGTGTGTTTGGACGAATAAATGTGTAAATGTCATTAAAAAGTAAGCCTGCGTTTTATTAATAAAGCTACTATCATTAGATTTATAATTATATAAAATATATTCAAGCGAATGGATATAAGATCGGGCGAAACTTGAAATTGTGTCTGAAGCGTGTGGCTCAAGGGATGGGACGTTTCAACGCTACCGTTTTGCCATTGATAGACATAAAGATTTTTCGGCATGAAACTCATTTAACATTACTAGAGATAAAATTTAATATTTACCGAGTATGTAATTATATACAAATTTTTTAATGTATTCCTAAACACCTTTAAAGAAACAAACAAACAGTAATTAAGTAAAAATTATTATCTATGATGTTGCGTTTGGGCAGTTTAGTATACATAAAGATTAGGATAACACAGGCAAGAAATACTATCGCAAAAAAGAGGAATTTACTTACGGTTATTATAAGTATGAATATTAGGTAATCGTTACCAAAAATGTTCGTATGGAGTGTGGCGGTATATGGGTGTGAAACGTGTACGATAGGAGTTACAGACAAGAAAAGAATATAAGATTTAGAAATGTTGTGCAGGAGGAGAATTCTGAAAATCAGATGGGAGGCAGTTCTAAACTGAATAAGTGAAATGAGAACAATTTGGAGGACGCTGACGAAGAGAAGGGATAGATTAATGGGACACGTTTTGAGACATGAAGGTCGTATAAAATAACCATTATAGGGAAGTTAACAGAAAATGGAAGCCAAGGATGGAATTCGCTAGGCAGATTAGGTAGGATTCTACATGTATATGTGTGTGTATTATAATGAACTGGGGTTGAAATTTTAATTGAAATAAAAATGAAGTATTGTATTTGATTAATTAAAAACAAATTAAATTTATCTACAAAAATGAAAAGGTAACAACAATAATTATTACACTTTAGGGCCCAATTAAAAATAAATATGAATAAACTGGATCAGTTTATAATGAATTACATATGGGTTATTTTATGGAGATTTTTTCAGCAGTTAGACAGTCATAACACATCTCAGACAGTGGCACAACACGCACCTGTTTCTCCTCCTCCCTTTATCGTTCGACAGGCGGCTCCTTCCAGCGCAGATTTCTTTCTAGGAATTCTGAGCCGAATTAGGTAGACGGGCACCCTCTGCTCGCTACCGTCTTCTTCGTGCAATTAGATCCCAGATTAGGTAGGAATCAAACACAACTAGTCGTGCCGTGGATCACTCACCACGCAACCCTCCAAACTTGTTCGTTCTTCAAATTTCTGTGCCCCACTTCCGTGCCGTGAATCAAAGTCACGCTCCCTCTAGAGTTCCTCCTCCTTCAAAATTCAGTGCCCTCCATCATCGCTGGTCATCTCGTTCATTTACCCCAGCATGAGATGTATGGTGGATCAGCTGACCGCCAGCTACAATCAAGATAGTTCGTCCCACAATTTCTCTCCCTGACGTCTGGCCTAAAATTTCCGTGGTCAAAGAACTCAACTCAGGTATCAGAATTATAAGTCTCAAAACGGTGTTTTTGCCACGTTTTATACACGGGAGTCTCGCCCTTCTGTCGCCTTGTTCTTTACCTGGAGTGCTGTCCCCAATATGGGAAATTCTTCACCCGTTGGCGAAATAAAATGCTGATTTCCATATCCACTCATTACAGCGTGTGTGTGTGTGTGTGTAGTATTATCTATCAGTATATTCGCATGTTCATTTGACTTTCACTAAGGGTACAAACTTGCGGCATACTTATTATCGTAATTGTACCATTATAATTTGCATTAAATGTTTAAAACCAGAAAGTCCAAGACTATCTTAAGTAAGTGCAGTCGAATAAAAGGTAGGTCAGTGAGATGAATATATTTTTCAGGTAAGCGAACGGGAGGAAGTACGATTTATAATCTGGGAAAACCATTTTAAGGCGGAGAAGGTCCCTCCTTAGAAAGGCGTATATAGAAATTTATTTTTACCTTAGTTTCCATTGTATAGACAACGTATTACTTTCAAGTCTACTATAGCAGCAGGAAGCGTTATTTCAAAGTGTGGAAAAGGGAAATTAGTGAAAGATGTGTTTGACAGGAAGTCAAATGATGGTCAACTCAGTTTTTACTAAGCTTGAGTTTACATAGTTAAAGCAGATATTGTAAATGAGTTAAACGTATCTCGATCAGCCAAAGTCGAAGTAGATAAAGCAATTACAACTTTAAAACGAAGAGCCAAAGATACTACAGTATCAACTGTACAAATCGTTAGTAAATGTACCGTTGGTTTGTCACAAGCTGCAGAATGACTTATACGAAAATATGGAACTTTGCGCGATATTGTCCTCCGTAAAAGAATGGAAGTTGCTTCAGCGTCATCTAACCCAGACTCATTGCAGAAACTAGTTATTCCACCTAAAGTGAAGAAATTGAATAAAACTTTCAACTGGCTGACAGTGGACCTGAAGAAAAGTTGTGTGACAACTCTGAAACAGGCACTCAAGTGTACTGCTGGCGGAATTTTTAAAACGCAACCGAAAATATTTTCCCAAATTTATGTAGTTTTGGTGAAACGATTAGGTGGCGTTCATCCTATTTAGTATGCACTACTCCCCAACAAACAGTATTCAACTTACACCAAAATGTTTCAACTAATAACAAATTTACATTCCAACGTGAACCCTGAAACAATATCAGGTGATTTTGAAATAGCTGCATTTAGATCAACAGACAAAAATTGTCTTATCAAATGAAAAATTACTCACGATATCAAGTTATTAAGACAAATGAAATTTTATAAGTGCATATCACAGAAGCGAAGAGGCAGAAACAATAGAAACTTTATTAGAAGTCCAGCCAATTCGTCATACATATTAATACATTTATGTCACCAGGTTGTAAGCGGCCAATTATTATTTATCTGACAAATTCCACAAATATGGAATAAGCGTCAAAAGAGCATTTAATAAATTTGGGGCTACATTTTATGACAAATTGTCTGGACTTTTCATTAATATTTGTAGTTGCCAAATTATTTATTCAATTCACAATTAGAAACAAATAACTTCTAAGAGTTCAAAATAACAATCTTAAGTATTTACCTATGAGTGAAACTGAAAGATAATATAAGTAGCATATTATGATGTTATGCACCTCATTCACCAGTCTAGAAAAATATATTTTACATCTCATTTATATATTTTTTAGAAAGATTTTGTGGTTGTTTCAATATATACATAGTCAATACATGCATAGACATGTAAATGATGGGGTATATTAATAATTAACGTTTAATATATACATTTATTAATTGTAAACACAATAATTTTAAAATGGGTCGTGCGCGTATATATTATGTACAAAAATAATGAATTAAAATGGGGTTATATTAAAGTTCTCAGGGTAATTATGGTTTGGGTGACCACGTGTAGCAGATTTTCCGTTCGTTGACGAACCTGAGTTGTTTTCATATGCGTCTCGCTGTAACTTCCGTGTTGTGGAACTTGAAGCGGCCGGTCGACAATAGCACAAAGTCGTGCTGTCGGAATTGAGGAAACCCTGCTTTTTCCTCTTTCTTCCCTTGTTGTTAAAACCTTTCTTCGATGCTTCCTCCATTGATCAAAGCATGGTACACCTATCCGCTGCCACCTCACCAATCTGCTCTCTCCACCACTCTGCTGCCAATCTCCTTTCGCCACCACCTTGTAACACCACCAATCTGTTTCTCCACCACTCTCCTTCAATATCCTCTCGCCACCACATTGTATCACCAGCAATCTATTTCTCCACCACTCTCCTTCAATCTCTTCTCGCCACCATCTTGAATCACCAGCAATCTGTCTCAAAATCGTCTCCGCCAGCCTCTTTAAAACCTCGTCCCCACTCATGCGACACCTATCACTAAGGTGGCAGGGATGGATATTCTCCAATAATATCCCTTGTTTCATTTGGGGAACACACGCCACCCGGTCACCAAATTCCCAGACAGATTAGGACATTCCGAAACCGGTGACGAGGTGTCCGAGCTTTATGGCCCAAGTGTCAGTCGCAGTCCCTTTGTTATGATTCCGAGCCGCCAAGTCGGCGCGCGGAAAAACCCCTTCTTTCTGGCCAGCGGCATGCAATGCCGAAATATTATGCAATTTATATTACCATAAATAGTAAAAAATTGGACTTGGTTTCTACTGCGCTACAGACAAAACTGAAAATCTCCATTGAATTTAAAATTATTTTAATGCGAATTAATGCGGATATTTAATGAGCGTTTGGTTTGACAAATACGACAATAATTACAATCGAAACACTTAATTAAATATATAACCTCGTTTGCCGATATTATAAATTTTATTTTCAATATTTTAATAAAGCTTAAATTTTTGCAAAATTTAAGGGTAACTCGGATATCATAATTTTTAAACAAGTCATTACGTTTGTGTAATTCTTTTTTTCAGGAAAGGCGCTATTTAAAATCTTATTCGGTAATGTTAGATGTAAATTATTAATTTAATATTTAATCTTAGTCAATCTAATTTTAATACATTTGTAAAGGGTAAGCATTAAGAAGAAGGCTATTTACAATTTTTTGCAGATGAAATTTATGATACCACTGATGAGATATTCTATATATTACAATAAAAAACATGGTTTTTATGGGATAATGGGTGATTATAGATTTAATTAAGAAATAGATTTTTTATATCAATTGTTAATTATCTTATTGGCAGAAACAATAGCCAAAATATCAAAAAAGTTTAAAGAGCTATCTTTTTCAATTTTTATCAATCCCTCAGAACAATTTCCGCAAAAAAAGGAGAAATAAAATTTCGCAGGGGATAACCCCTGTTTTCAAGATAGTAAATGTTACTAAACGAAAAGCAAGGGGAATTTATAAAAACATTATTAAGATAAAAAATGTTGATTCGAGAATTTTAGACAATTTGAAAAAAGTAGTAATCCCTTCTATTTGTAAGACTTTGTATACTTTTAAAATAATTACTTCACGCAATAATGAATTAAGTAAGGACATTCCATCAAATTATAAGAAAAATGATTAAGGGGGTTTAAATGGTCAAAAAACTTTAAAGACGTTTTGACTGAATAGTATTTTACACATTAAAATCTTATTCGAAGAGATTCTGTATAAAGATATAAATTTGGGCAAAATCAATTTTGTGCAACTGACCGTGGTTCTCGTATCATCTCCAGAAACAGCGGCGTTCGCCCCGGCCGCTCTCTTCAGAGGGAATGTGTACTTTGGACTTGCGTGCCATGCAGAAAACGAAGCTCTTCATTTTCAAAGACCCAAACGCGAGAATGCACAAAAATTACTCTCTTCAATCACCAAAAAATTTAACCTCCAAACCACGATACACCACGATGTACATTCCTTAACATACCACCCACCTAGAAACCTCGTTTCTACACCCGACGGATATCACTTATTGGTAGGATAGGATTGAGATCAAGATTGTCTCTAAGAGGGACGAAAATCGAATCTACACTCCATCGGGGTCGAGATGGAGATTCTACGACCTAACGGGAGACCCACGATATGGAAAGAGATAGGTTACCGTGGGTTATGATATTCCAAGAACGACCAATAAAACGATAACTATGACCCTTAAATTAATATAGACAACCAATACTACAAGATTAAATCAACAAAACTACTCAACACTAATATTAATTATATACAACAACAACAAACTATAATTATCGGAGGGTAAAGGGCACAATTTGACAGAAGGCCTTGTGAATGTGCTAACAACACCATTTTTTCCTAGGAACGTTTTCACAATACGTCCTAGCTTCCAACGTAGGAGGGAGAGGGGAGATTCTCTTCTTAATACGCCCTAAGTCCCCGGAACGTAAATTGGGAAGGTGATCCATCCATTTGTGACGCTGTTGTAAAGTATTCAGATAGTCAAGCGACTCCAAAACGAATGATTCAATTTGCGCAATAAACCCTTTGTTTGAATTATTTAACCCCGCTTACATCCGGTTCAATATAGGCGGATGGGAGTCCTAACATCAAGACATGCTCTGGTGTGACGGCTTCAAAGTCATTGTGTGCCCACACACGAGCTGATTTCATTGGCAGATCTGATCGGCAGACCAGTCCCTGGATTGGAACGCAGATAATTGTCTGAAAGATCGAATCTGCTTTGCGTTTACACGTACAGATCAGATCTGAACAATTGACGGTCGTCAAGTGCTGAAATACATATTTATCTGCGTAATCCAAAGATTCCGTGTCAAATTAGTTACAGCTACGCTAACCCTTCGTTTGAATTTAAGCACATTAGAAGTTTAATAACGTCAATTGTTGGTTGTAGTAGTGAACAATAAGCCAAAATAGGTTGTTATTATTACAATTACAAAATATAATATAGCTTGATGTCAACAACGAATTATAAAATGTTATTATTTAAACTATTTCACTAAATCATTAAAAAAATTAGCTTCTTAAAATTATTAATTGTGTTGGTAATTTCTGATTATTATAATAATAATGTAGTCCTTTGACTTGTTTATTTTGTAATTAGATAATTACCTAAGATAGTAAACAGATATTCCCTCGCAGAGGACAAACGTATTGCGCATACGAGAATCTACACGACCTTCAGATTTCGCTGCACATGAACTCACCCATTTTTATCCCAACTGAAAGGACTGTGGCCGAGAGTTTAATGTCGCTTCTACTAGCGTCAGTAGAGTGGAGAATTCCTCGTAGGTTAACAGCTGACAACCCACAACATGTGTGATGAGTTTATTTGCGGATATTATTCCTGCTTCCCAAAGTCCGCCCATATCAGAACTAGGAGGATTCAAATGCGACTATTCTCCGATTGCCCAATTCATCCCCTATTATTTTCGTTGAACTCCTCAGCTGATGCAACACGTCTCTAGCTGGCCCTTTGCTCTACGAAATCAGTTCCAAAAGCACTATGTATCGTATTTATTGACCCGCGGCATGCGATAATACGACGCAGGGCTGCTAGAAATCCTGTAGACAAGTCAGATTCTAGTTCCAGATGGACCGCGTGAGTTGCAAAACACACGAAAAAGTAAATATATCCCTTATATTTCCTGGGGTTTCTTTGTCTAGCCATGGCTAGCTCATAGGATCCTCCGAAATTGGTTGACACTCTTGAAGCCGAGCTGCGGGTAAGTCTCCCGTGAAAGGTTGTACTGTGTTTGGAATCGTATGAAAACACACCAAGCATTTTGTCAATTGTTTTCGAATAAATTGTCTGGCCGAAAATATCTAGAATCGCCGTTGGATACTGGAATGTAAAGTATTCGGAGTAAGGTGCAGATATTGTTCATGATAATGCTGCTTAATGGATGCATCTTCGACAATAGGAAGAGATGTTTTTCCTCAAAGGGGAGGGCCGGGTGTTGTAGGCGTCCGTCCACCCTGAGGATTCTCTAATTGTCGAGTGGAGCGTTCACACGCCGTAATTTCACAGACACTTCTCCGGTCTGTCGTCCTTTAGCGAGCGAATATCTGATGCGTTATCATAGTGCTGAGCCAGGTTTACGCCTTCCGTAACTCCACCATGGATATTTCAAATTGATATCTCGCCTTCTTCGGCGTCCTAAATATCACAATCCATGCGACTATCTGCAGTTCCTGATATTTTAGCTAAACAATGTATTATATCTAATTTTTTTTCACCTCCAACGGCTGTTTGACGAGCTGAATTTCCTTAGGTCGATTATCAGAACCTTGCGCGAGCCACCCAGATCCTTTAAACCACAAGGGGCGAAACACCTCGCGATGCGCCATCCGCCGGGTTCTGTTTCCCTGGGACATATCTTACAACGGTCGGGAGATATTTTATCCTGTATGATGCTAACCCTATTAGTTGCAAAAGTTTTCCATCGGTGCGGGGAAGATCGAATCCATTGTAACGCGACGAGGGAAGCAGTCTATGTAGTCATCTAATAATCGATTTGTATGACCACAATATGGCCTCCGCTCATTCTAATAAATGTAAGAATACGGCGTACCTTGAGCGGAGCCACCCTCGATTTAGTCATTACAAGCGAAATTCAAATTTCTCCTTCTGCTTGTATAATATGTAGGTTGCGGATCCTTGTTCTGATGCGTCGGCAAACCCGTATAATTATTGTGACGTGGCTGTATCTATCTACAGGCATATGTCACTTTGTTGCTAGTTTGCTGATCTCGGGTAATTTGGACTTGAAAGTTTTTCATCGATCTATCAATTTGACGAGAACCTCCTCATCCTAATCACGTCCCAATAGCCATAACTGTCTAATTAAACATTTTCCAGTGAATATTACAGGACAATTAAATCCGATGGGATGGAATAATTTGGCTCGGTACGACACTATTGATCTCTTCGTAACAGTCTCTGTACAACCTGTCACGTCATATGTAAAATGATCCGAACTGGGTATCCACACCAACCCGAGATTTTGTCTGATGGTTCATATTCCGCCGTCACGGTGCAGTGTTCCGTTCGGAGATCAGATAACAGCTGCGAATAATTACTCATCCATTTCCGCAACTCGAATCCCGCATTGCCAAGGATTAGTTCGGTTTTTAACTGCGATTCCACAGGCATATTAGATACTGATACACAACAATCACCCATGTACATAGACTTTAAATTGGTGTCGGAGGCTAGAGGTACGCCGCCCTGTCCTCAACGTGCGAATTGCTAGAAATGGGCTAGCTGAAACCCCATTTATTACCGTGGTCAATGCCTTATCGGTTCTTCACGATTAAATCTCCAGAGGATACGCTGGAAATCCTGTTCGGTACATAACAAGGTTCCTCGCAGGACCAGGTTGGCTTTTCGTATCACCATCTCCAGTGCTGTGGGGATATACTGTCTCCTTGTCTAAAGTCTGTTTCCAATTTTATTTCCTCTGAGATATTCATGCCTATTTTAAACCTTAACTGCACATTTTTGTTTGCTATTCTACTTGGCTCTATTAACTTTTTGGGTATTTCCATTTTATGCATATCATCCCAAAGTCTTTCCTACCAAATACAATCACATACTGCTGTGAAATCAATGAATAGATGATGTGTCGTATTGTCTCTTTCCTAACACTTTCCCAATTTCCTCATGGTCAGATGTAGATCTCCCTGATCTAAACCCACTCTCGTACTCTCCAATGATTTCTTCAACGCAAGTCTTACGGCGGGAAGATAATATTTTGGAAAAGATCTTATAACCTGTACACAGAAATATGATGGCTCTGTAATTTTTACATTCTCTCGTATCTTCCTTCTTATGATTGATAATTTCACATTTCCAGTCTTCAAGGATCTTTTCAGTCTCCCATATTCTAGTTATTAAGTTACACATGGATTGTGCAATGGGTTCTCCTCCACATTTGAATGCTTCACTTTGTATTCCATCGTGTCCTGGGGTCTTGTTATTATTATTGAGTTCCCGAATAGATTGTTTAACCTCTTCTAATGGCGGAGGCTCTACGTATATTGCCACAGTTTGGTATTCTTCCCTTCCTTCATTTAGTTGTTTCTATTTTTCTTTCTCTCTCTTCTTCTTCCTCCTCATTCTTCCTCAAGAAATGCTCTGTGAAATTTCTTGGCCATCTATGCATTATATCTACTCTACTACTCAGGACTTTACCATCACGATCTTTCAGAATAGCCATTCTTGGCTTCAAACCATTTTTGATGTATATAACGTTCCTTCTTTAGCTTCTCCATTCTTCAAATATTCTCTAATATTCCTCAAATTACTTTACAACGTTTCTCTCGTTTTATTTCTAAATATCTTTTTACATCTGCTTCTCTTTTCTTTATAGTCTTGTTCGTTTTGCCTCGTGAATACGTTGATAATATTTTCGCGTGATTTATTCCTTCTCTCTATAACCCCTTCACACACTTAGTCAAACCATTCATTCTTTTGTGGTTTCCCCTCCTACCTTATTACCTTCCTTGATGCATTACTTTACACCCTTCCAAAATTCATCCACATTTTCCTTCTAGTCCATATTCAGTTCTTGAAGTTGTTTCTCCAGGTCATCACAGTACTCCTTCCTTTATTCTTCATTATCCAATTCCTAAATATTCCATTTTCCCATTTCACTTTTTTTGCCCATTGGTGCTTCCGTAATACATAGAGTAATGTAAAAACGCAGATGCCTGCTGATTTTGGTTACATAGTTAAGTTGTGCAAATGGGTGATTAATTTAATGTTGTAATGTGAAGGGGATTAGGGAGCAACTCTCGGTAATTGTTGTCATTGTGAGGTGCAGTTGGGCCTACAATGAAGAAGGTTTTGTGTGACGACGATAGAGGCCAACAACAATGAAGACTTAAATAGGCTAACATTGGGTGAAGCCTCGCAGGGAAAATCTCGCGGGAAACTCCTGGGGTGTGTGTGAAATCCCGAGGGGAACCCCCGGGATTTTGTGTGAAAACCCGGTGGCGGGATACTCCCGGGCGAGAAGTTAAAACGGAGACGAGATGGACCCGTGGAGGCAGATGGAGGAGTCGGGGAGAGAGAGTAGACGAGGAGAGACGGTCAGAGGTGACGATGATGTGAGAGAGGAGTTGGACCTGAAAGAGCAGATGTGAGAGGAGTTGGACCTGGATCACACTAGATTTCTCGATGTAAAGCTGCTGAAAGGCGCACCTAAAGACAGAGAGACGCGGATGCATTCGTGAGGTTGAATGTTTATAGGCCCAGTAATTTTGGGTAAGTTCAATATAGCTGTGAAACTTGCTCATTTTGTTGATGATAAAAATATTAATGATATTTTTTCTGTTCTTCAGTACTTAATTTCTCGAGAGACCCAAAATCCCCTGAGATATTGTTTTATGTAAAAATTGTAAAGATAAAATTGATAAATATAAAATTGTCAAACCTTTTAAAATTTGTACTTTAAGTAATTTTAAACCTATCCCATGTAGAGGATATTACAATAGTTTAAACTTTGCTCTCACCAAAAAAAATGATCCGTCTCAATTTTTGCTCCTTTCATGTTCCTAACATCTTGTGCATTCTTGCAATGTCTTCTATCCACTAATATGTGGTCAATCTGGTTGAGGGTTTGGCCGTTTGGGGATCTCCACGTCTCCTTATGTATTTTCTTATTCGGATACCATGTATACGATACTGCCATGTTCTTTCCATTTCCTAGTCTTATCATTCTTTTTCCATTATTGTTTGTTTCACTATCTTCCACATGCTGACCACGTAAAGTTTTCTAATCCTACTTGGGCATTAAAATCCCCATTATTGTTAGGAAACCTCAAACGCTCCAGCCTCGGAACTGGAACCCAAATTATGACGAAACTTAGAAATTGAATAAGTCCCTGAACATTGGAACGTGGAATGTTAGAACATTGTATAGAATGTGGGGCTCTTAAGGAACTAGAAAAACAAATTAGTGTTTGTGCACTGCATTGAATGACGTGGCCGGGAAACGGAGTCCAATCAAAAGAAATTTATATGTCATTCCGGCCGCAACTGTCACTGGAGATAGTCCAGCGCGGCACGAAATTCTTCACATGTAAATTCAATAATCTTTTCGGCTGAGGGAGTCAATGAGTAAATAGGATGTATTGCTAAATTATAAGCCTGAAGAAGTCTCAAAATGGAGATGAAACGTCGCTTTTGTAAATACATAGCGATGCTGACTTTTTGGCCGTATTTTTATTCATTGAAAATATATGTTGGAATATAGTGGGAGCAAAAAAGGAGTGCATGAATTTGGAACAGGTCTTTACATTAGTGATAGAGTACAGCATAACCTAATATATTTTAAACCTGTCAACAACAGGATTTGTTTCATCAGAATAAAAATGAAATTTTATAATATGAGAGTAATATTAATTCATTCACCAATGGAAGAAAAGGAAGAAAGTGTAAAAGATAAGTTTTATACTGAACTTTAAAGGGTGCTGGATACCGTATCATAATATTGCCCAAGGCTAAAAATAGTACAATAAATTTGAAAAAAAAAACTATATTTCTTTATTTTCGCGTCTTGAGCACGCGCGGACATGTCACCGCGTGGTCATTTCCTTGATAACCTGCTGACGCAGATCCGGGAAACTTAGTTTCTGCTCGTATTATGTATTATTGTATTATGAGTGATGGTTACGGTTAAAATATTTGCAACCTGATTTGCGGGTACATTCACGCAAAAAATGCCCTTTATTCAAACACCTCAAACAAATACCGTTCTCCTTTGTGAGGGCGATACAATGGTGATTTTTGCAATAACCATTTACAGGTAGAAATATCATGGAAATCTGCAAAAAAATACATCTCTGATCATCCGGTTTAACCGTAGTTTCCAATGTAATCGCTTTTACATTCTCCCGAAATTTGGTTTTGGGTCCAGTCCTGGGTTCAAATTTTTCCGGATGCACTACTTCTAGCACTCGTGGCTGTTAATTAAAAAATTGCTCGAATTGCGAAATCGAGAGGGAAGAATTAGCCACTACGAATTTTTCCCATCTTTCACGTAAAGATGCATGTATTTTCCTACTGATTATATAAAGAGCTGGTATTGTATTGTGACCCAGAGCTGACAAGGCTCCGATAAAAACGGTAACATTACTAGCCATTTTTCGTATCGAGCAGGCATCATCTGTTGTCCCGGGAATAATAAATAGCGATTCGAGATACGAGTTGGTAAGGAGGTGACTGTTATGGAATCGTGTTTGCAAAACGTCACATGCTATTTTGTAATTGTCTCCTGTGACTGCTAGAGACTGTGCCTCTCCTATGAGCGACTACCTCAGGTAAAAATGTTTTGCGTATCACTTAGCTGCTTATTATTATGCATCGTTGCTCTAAATAGATCCGCAAATTTCTTCATTGTTTGATATCCCCGACAAATTCCGGTAAAATCCTCTTCGGTAATTGAATAGGAATTTCTGCTGATGCTCCTACTACAGGTTTGCTGTTGAATTGTTGTTCTGTTTCGGCTGTAAAATTTGTGCAGTCTGCCTTGTTAAAATTGATGAAAGTTCGCCGTTCAGTGATATTAAATTTGGCAGCTCGTTCAATGGCTATGGTGATTGGCAAATGATCAGAGCATAGTTTGGTACAGTAGTGAAGCACTTGCTATGCTGACGTCTGGGGAGCTTGTGCAGGTACTGGTGACACGTGTGGCATGTTGTTCATTGAGTACCGTGGTAGTCAATGCTTGAATTCCATGATTCGTGGGAGCGTTCCCCGCTCCACGCGCGCAGCCGGGGTGGTGCCCTTTACTCAACAACTATCTGGCGCGCCTTGACACCAACATAAAGTACATATGCCCAGATTGTGGAAACGGATCACACAATGTTCAACATATGTTTAGCTGCCCAGCGAAGCCGACCAACCTGCAGCCGATGGACCTGTGGAAACAACGGGCCACAGTCGCCCACGTTTTGGCTTCCAGCAGCTACAACAACAATACTTCTCAAATCAACAATAGACCAATATTATAATACGAGAACGCTTAACCTTACCAGTGGGTTTCCAATTTACTAACTATATCCTGAATAACCTTACGAGATAATTGTAATTGAAATATTTCAACCAATATTCAATCACGTTTCAACAACGACAAAAAATAATCAAGAAAACTTACTAGGAATATTTCAACCTCTATTCCCAATAATCTATCAATTCAACTGCAATATTTCAACGACTAATTTAGAAAAGTATAGTTAGTTTCATCAATACCTCGCCGAATGCGTGTTTTGAAACCAACTTTAGCTATTAATGCAATTTTCCACGTATTTCTAAGTCGCTGATTAGAATTCGAAACCGGAGGACCAAATCATATAAGCGGAATTTGAGCGAAACCAAGTTTGTGCATGTCACATTGGTTCTCGTTTCATCCTCTCTGTTCAGTTTTCTCACGCACAAGCGACGAGGGAATGTATACTTTGGACTTGTGTGTCATGCATTTTCAAAAGCCCAAACGCGAGAACGCCCTTCGATCACCAATTAATTTGTCCTCCAACCTTCACTGTAGATTCCTTAACAAGGGGTGTAAGTAGAAGAAACGATCATTCTGAAAGTTAAATTCAGTGTATGTATTTTAGCTAGAGCATAGGCCTTGGCAATATTAGCAGAACTTAAAATCTAGGAGTGACCATGCAATTTTCTTCTATAAGTATTTTCAAATTATTTTTTAATTGATAAATAATTAAAGTAATGTCTTCATTAGTATTGGAAATTTGATACATTTATTCATCAGCAAAACAGCTTCGATATTATTAAAGAATTTAGACATGCTCCTTTGTCAGATTTTCTAAAGATTGCATTAGGATTATTAGTAATGTATATTTTGGTAATAATAAGATTGCGTAACTTGTTAAGAGAATACTAACTGTAAGCAGGAATAACTCACTGTAATTTTTTTCCATTTATCCTGAAACTAAAAATATTCTTAAGAGTTATTCTATGTAACTGTTATTTCGGCTTGAGCGACATGCTCGTCAAAACTTTTTATCAATTTTAATTTCTTGATTCCGTGAATAATTTTTCATTTTATATATTGTAAATATTTATTTTCATTTTTATTATAATCCCGCAAAATTAGGTTCTAAAATTATGAACTACTGTTCGACGTCGTAAATCATTATAGCTAGCCCTCAATTTCATCCACATAGATTTTGCCTCTGCCCCTGCACTATTTTCAAACTCTAATTAGTAACAATAGTAACATTTAAAAATTAGTCCTACTTTGTGTAACGTAACGGTCAGCTCTGCTGTTTCGTATCACAGAGATCCTGGCTCGAATCCTGGCGTGGGCATGGATTTTGTGTGAGTATTTACACACTGCGAAACAATTACAGTTAACAAGAAAACGAGTTACTCCTATTATAGTCGCTAATAACCATAGACTCTAAATAAAGACAAAGTAATTGAAATTTGGTTGAAAAATAATTAGATACTGAAAATGGATGATTTTATTTTGTTTAAGGTTGTAGTGAAGTGATATTGTAGGGCCATTATCTGTGCTAAAATACTTTCTTCCATGGAAATCCATGCCCACGCCAGGTTTTGAACCCAGGATCTGTGTGATGCGTGACAGCAGAGCTGACCGCTACACCACAGGAGGTCGGACTATTGTTAAAAGGTATTTGAGCTATTCTCAACAGTTAAAATATAATATTATTTGAGGGGAAGAGTCATGCTACGCAGCGTCACGCACGTCTCAATTTGAGCCCAACCCTAGGGAATTTTATTCTTCAATTTTTGCTGTACATATTTGAGCTATTTATGTGGAACATCTTTGGTTAGGACCTCACCATCTCTGGAACACGACACGCGCCACACAGTCGACCAGAAACTGTGTATTGAGACCTGCGTGGAGCAAGTAGGAAAGCGCGTTGTCTCCAGTATGCGCCGGTCTATACATTAAAACCATTCTTTTCAGTGATCGGATCGGAACCACTCGCTCAGCAGAAAGCTCTTTTTGATGATTCACCGCTCATTTTAACGACCCGTTACTTTCATTTTTTTTGGCATTTTATTGTAATGTTTCTCGCAGCCGCTACTTATTCCGATTAACACCTTACGTTACGTAAGATTATTGTTGGTGTTATCAGTGTATTGTTCGCGAAAAAAACGAGTTAAAATAAATAAAAATTGTACTTATTACCTTATCACAAAAATATTTTATGATATTTTAAAATAAATAAAAATTGTACTTATTACCTTATCACAAAAATATTTTATGATATTTTAAAATAAATAAAAATTGTACTTATTACCTTGTCACAAAAATATTATTTTATGATATCTAAAACATTTATTCCATAAAATTAGTTTAAAAAATATTTATATATATATATATAATGTAGCAGATCCGTCGTTCCTCCGTATTCGAGGATTCTTAATTCCTTTAGGGCGCCAGGTATTTTTCATAAAAAATACCAAAAATTGATTTTAATAGTTTTTAATTTCCAATCAGAGCATGAGAAAAAATTATATCTGCAGGGCGTGATCATTCTCTCGTCGTCCCGCCGACACAACCTGCTCCTCCCATTACCCCATGACAACTCTACGTCTCGCCAGATCACATTGTTGTCCCAGGTTGCATCAGTTCCTCAACAATTGCAACTCGCAAGCTGGCCTGCATTGTTGTGTAACTTTTCATGTTACATTTTCCCCGCCCCCAATGAATTTAAAAAATTGTACAATTTTTTAATATGACACTCACTGAACCACAGTCGTAAACAATATGAATGACCAACGCCCTTAATCAAAATTACAAAATATTTACAAAAATTCACTTAGAATTATTACAATTTTCATTTAAATATTCAATTCTTCAAGTAAAATACAATTCATGGTCATTAAAATTAACTCATAAGAAACCCTTAACTCTGATTACAATAATAAACTTCAAACACAACACTTCTTTGACATTAGTAAAAATACAGCATACGGTTTTCCTCCTGTATTCCAAGGAAATTCACAATATCACAACCATTTAACACATACAAATTTTCTTTTACTCTGTTGTTACCATAGGATCCATATTTTTGAGAGATTGAAACAAGTTTTCTGCTAAACATTAGGTCTCGCTTAATTTTACGACAACCTTTTCTCCCAAGTAACCAAGTAAACACCAACGTTTGACAATTCGCACTTTCTTTCTCTTAACATTTCCTCCCACACATTGTTCCCTCTGTGTTGTTCGGGGGATTTCCTTTCTATTTCGCCGTTTACGGTAATAAGCACAATTTTGCATACAGAAAGGTTTCATTACCACATCTGTATCCTTTACCTTTACATTCTCTTTAGCACTCTTAGCACATGAATGCTTAGACAGCTTAAAATCACTGCGTATACTTTTAACCTTAAAATCTACCACACTTTTTAATTCTACCATATTTTCTATCTGCTTAACACTACTATTTACACATTCTTCCTTATATACACCTTCATGCATGATCAGCTGATCGGAGTCGTGGCAGTTATCGCGTGATTCACTTCCTTTTTTACACCGTGCATTAATTGTTTCCTCTTGTCTTTCTAATGTTTCATTTACGCTCTTTAAACTAGATTTCAAATCTACCTTCATTTCCTTAATACAATTAACTATGTCATCAAGAAATTCCTTTTTTTCATCAAATTTCTTATTATATAACAGGGACAATTGCTTGAGCATATAGTCCTCTGCCGTCTCAGCTATCCTTTCACACGTAATACCCTCGCTTAGACCTGTGATGGTCACGAGGACGCAAGTACATTCGAGTTCCGGGCAGGAGCCCTTGCCTCTGTTTGAAGTTAAACTAATTAGTCATTTGCCTATTTGTCTAATTGGGCCCAGGCATGCCCTAAATTAAGTAATACTGTTGACTAAATTAAACTAATTACCTATTCTAATTTGCCTATTCTACGCTATGTCTACAGGCCCTATCTCTTAATAAACTATTCCTATTTGAAATTAACCTAATGTCGTCATAGAGGGACACGTTTGCTCTTTCATAGAACGTGTCCGCCCTATGCCCTATTAAATTTCTAACCATATCTAAACCTAAACTACTATGAACATCTATTAACCTAGTGAATCTTGGTGCGTCCGTGATTAATCTGACGCACCAATTTTGAATTGCCTGGGCCTTCTTGACATGCTTATCTGCTGCTACACCCCAGACCTCGCAACCGTACAAGAGTACAGGACGCACAATTGTCTTGTAAAGCATGAGCTTAGTTTTTAGGCTAAGACCACGGCTTTTAAACATCGGGGTCACTGCACTTCTTCCATTTTTAAAACGCTACAAAACACAGAAACCGCAACCAAAATATTATGCAAAATATATTTATTTGCCACCAACTTGTGGAACCTGTCTTCTTACTCGTACTTCACTTCTTCACAGACACCGTACTCTGCTTTTTTACACTGACACACACACAACACACCTCTCGAAGATATCCACGCAGCGGTCACTGGAGCACATGACCCCTCAGCTATGCTTCCACAGCGTTCCTTCTGCAGCGCCTCCACTTCTCTCGAATAATTCTAGGGTACCACGTGCGTCGTCCTCACAAAACTTAGTTGTTCGATTCCCCCAACGTTGCGGCGTCAAATGTAGCAGATCCGTCGTTCCGCCGACACAACCTACTTCTCCGATCACCCCATGACGACCCTACGTCTCGCCAGACCATTGTTGGCCCAGGTTGCGTCAGTTCCTCAACAATTACAACTCGCAAGCTGGCCTGCATTGTTATGTGTAACTTTTCATGTTACAATATATATCAAAGCATATCAATCGCAGGAGCTTTCTTTTATGCTTTGAGAAAAATTGAAGAACGGGTTGAGGATAGATAAATTTTCATTTCATGATTGGACAGAGAAAGACTGTGGAAGAGAGATCTATTTGAGTTCAGTGTAACAAAAAAGACCATATAATTTGAGTTAATCTGACTATATCTCGTTGTGTCCTAAACTTTCAGGATAAAAAAGTAATTCCTGAACGATATTGGCGTCGCATCACTGCTGGCTCCGGGTGTCGACTACGGCTTGAATGGAGGAGAGGAGAGAGGAGAGGATCCTCGTTAAAAAATCTTATCTTCATTTGTGATCTTAGCGGCTGTTTTTGGAACGAAATACTTATAAATGGAAACTATCTGTTTGTCGACACATTAGTTTTTCCCATGACCTTATGCAAAGATTAAATTATATTTGCTTTGTTTTTGTTACATTTGTGTAATTATTTTCTCTTCATTCCTTCCCGTTAATTTTTTTATTACTTTATTTTAATTTTTATTTGTGTGAATTTAATTTCACTCAACGAAGTGGTGGCGCCCTACCGGTAACGTCAGTTATCATCAATATTAGAAATTGCCAGAGCAATTATATATATATATATATATATATATATATATATATTGTATATATATATATACTTCTTTTTGTTGTTGACTTTTTTCATCACTTTGACTTTATCGTCAATCTACACGCTCGAACCGGCGAATTAGCTTGGGCAATATCCCTATTTATTTCGATACACCAATAGAGGCTGGTAACGGAAAATAAGGATAGTCACTTGTTTTTATGTTTTGGGGGGTTAACAGGCTTCATGAGGGTGATCCTGAAACAGGCAACTCCCTGTAATAGCCTAGGAAGGGAATTGAAAAGGGGGGATCCGCAGCTTCCCAATTTGTGTAATATACGAGTGTAATATGAGGAGGTGGCCAATTTACCAATATGGCTCTTACCTTGTTTCCATCAATGTAAACATTATTTTCTAGTGAATATATGAGTTTATAATTTTTTGACAGAAATTATATACACTTCTCGTTTTTTATTAATAAACAAATAAATTGTTATAAAAATAAATAAGCACCTCTAGGAAATGTATTTTAATAATTGAGGTATTTGGATGGTCACTGATAAATTTGAATTTTTCTTTTAAAGAGGAACAAATTACTGGCAATATTCATATACATATGCTTATATTGAATAAAAATTATTACACAATTCTACAGCAGCCAGCCAAGTAAAACAAGTATTTTTCCACTCAAAAGGTTGAATTTTTAATTTTTTCTACTAATCTGGTACATACGTCCTTTGTATTAAACGAGGAAGGCGCTGGAAGATTCACTAAGCTGACACGGTAAATTAAACATGTAAACTTTGCTGATTTCCTATACTTCCGGGTCTAAATAGATTTTATGTGACACATTTTGCTCTATGAGAATGCCCATATCATACAATCCTGAGTTTAGAGCTTTAGATTTGTTAGTTTTTAAGAGATTAGTTTGTTCCATTTTTTATGTTATTGTACATGCAGTGATTAAATAAGAAATAATTGCCGGCTTAAAGTTTAAAAATTAGAAAATTGTAATATTGATGTAAACTTTTTTAGGATAATGTAAATTGTTTTCTTTCTTATTTTTAAAGTTCATTGTTAAAACATTAATATTGCGCTAAAATAAGTAATATCCCCCTAATCATTTCAATTCATTAATGGCATCACGAGAATCTACTCAAAAATGAAAATACTATTTTAACAACCACTGTTATTTCAATTATTTGAATAATTGTTCATAAAAATGATTTTATTTCCAATATTTGAATACTGAATCTAAATTATTAAATAAATAAATCAATCTATCTATTACATTCCAGAGTCCGTGGAACTAATTACACTGGCATCCGAATCTTTTGACACCGCACCACCGAGAACCGAGCAGATGTGTTTTACCGTTACAGAATGTCGACATTTTTATGCGCTTCGTACCGTAATATTCACTGAAAATACTATTCTTAAATTATTTACGCATTCTTTTGTCACTCTTTTTCCGAATGATTTAATTTCAGATGAATTATGCATAATTTTGCTAGGTCCGACAGAAATTTAATATCGAAAAAGATATAAATTACTTCATACCAGTACTGTGTTAACCCAAACTAAAGACCAAAATCAATAAATAAATATACTTTAACGCTATAAAAGACAATTATAACTCTTCTCAAACAACCTTTCACATTTTAAAAATTATCATGAACCATGTCCCATGAAGTTTTAATTTTACATTGATGTATTAAGTAAGTGCGAATTTAATAAGCATACAATGTAATAATATGTAATAATATCACAAATTTCAGACTATGAATCTTTTCAAGAGATATTATTTATAATATTATATATATAATATAATATAATATTATATTATTTATAAGAGATATTATTTATAAGGCCATGACAATATTGTTTAATTCTGATATATTTCCATTTATCATGACAGTATGAAATTGATATAAATGTATGTAAACCGCTCGATTTACCAATGATTATGTACAAATGACCTGTCACGGCTGCTTCAGGGCATACTTCTACAGGTTTGCCATAGATAATTCACCTGCATGCCCTGAATGTGGAGTTAATGAGACACCAGAACACGTGTTTTTCAGTTGCTCGAGATTTTCATATGGGAGACGAGCATTAGAAAGCGATATTGGTACTTCAATAACACCAGATAATTTGGTACCCAATATGCTGCTTTCACCTAATACCTGGAATAAAGTAAGCGCATATGCATCTACAGTAATTCAAAGATTAAGAAATTACGAAAAAGAGAGAAATAATAATGTTTAAAGGAAACAGAGAGAGCTTGACGCTACGACTGCTTCCTGTGAAGTAATGTCTAACGACGGTCCCACAGGAAGATACACACAGTCATCGTTGGAAAGGGAAGTGTTTTTAGTGGGTAGAATCCCACACTACTATCCAGTGCGGACCCTGAGATAGTGTCTTTATAAGATTTTCACCTGCCCTCGCAAAAAAAATGTAAGTTAGAAAATATCATTAATAATTTACTAAATTTCATTCTAAGATTGGAAAGTATTTTTGAAAGAAGCAACAAAAAAATTTCGTACAAATATTCTCAACATAAATTATTATGTACACGTTCACTCAGTGCGCTAATCTCTTGTGAGAAGATGTGCAGAGTATTTTTTCATTGTTTGCTCCCTGTTATTTATCAGAAATAAATCCAGGCTATTTATATTATAATTACATAACTATGGTTGAGTCAACTGTAATTCATGAGTCAGCTAACAAATAGTTACATTCTTCATATTTGATTTACGAGTACATTCGTAATCTCTTATTTGTTGCATTTTCATTCTCACTGCGTAATTGTTTCACTTCGCTTAAAAGGAAAAATGAGATATTTAGTCAATTGTGCTAATGATAAGGTACTCTTGTATTTTACATTTCAAGCAGGCCTTAAATTCTTTGAGTAGCATTTGTATTAGACGTTTCTTTTGTTGGAGATGTAATCAGACATGGAGAGCAGGTAATTTGCACACATTGTTTGCAATGCGATGATAATATCACGATATCCGTTGAAATTATCAGAATCTCAATCACGTTTACGAATATCATAGGGGAGGTCCAAGATTATAACCGGGCAGTTTTAATGAGTAAACTCTGGAAGGACTTACAGTATCTCTTCTCTATACTTCGAAATATTCCAAAAGCAACATTGAATCTGTAACAAATAATAAATTCTCGTGTAAATAAAGAACATCTGTTTCTTGCCTTTTTCTTGGCTTCTCTGGGAGGTCGCAGAGCGCATTCCTAGGAACAAAGAACTACCCTACTTTTTGTATGTAAGAGAAGCCCATTCAGAAAAGGGTCCCGTAGAAAATTGGGATCCGTGAAAATTAGGGAGCTTCTGGCGAAAACGGAAGTACTGTGGAGAATCTGGAATGTTACGGAAGGAGTCGTATCTAGGCCCTGCAAACTGAAATTTTTCCTATTGGCTGCAATTGTCCAACCATTTGGTGGACAACATCTGATTGGTGGCTCAGGATTGTGCAGCTTCCGACCGAAGTTACGAGGGAAGAGAATTTTGAAGCAGGAGGGAGAAGTCGTTGGGAGATCGGACGGAGATTTTGTCAGGAGAGCGGAGAGAGAAGTTCTTGGGAAACAGGACAGAGATTAAATTGGAGAGGCCGGCAATGCTGATTGGAAGCTATCCTGGTAGTTGCCTGGAAGGAGAATACTGGAGTCAGCCCAGACGGAGATGATCTTGTAGAAGCCACCGGCCAACCATAATACGACTAAGCACAAAGAAACAGATGTATTTTCGGTATTGTGCCTATTTTTTTGATTTAATGAGTTCACATTTGCCAGGCCTATTGCCATAAGGGAAACAAATTAAGCTTTTTCGTTCACCCCACTGTGAAACCTTGATATAAAGTCTAAATGCTAATCAATTGTCCTTTTTATTAAGATATCTAAAACTTTGTAAATAACTTTGATGTTTTATTAAGATTAAAACTTAGGATTAATAAACTTAAACTTTTTATTTCCTTTTTTTAAATAAATTCCATCAGTATCATATTATATATAATTAAATTAATAACTTCAATTAACCCCACCTAATAATTAATCATTCCAAATCTGAGCATTAAAATATTTCTGGATTTAAAATAGATTTTCATGTGTTATTACTTAATGTTTTTCGTTTATAGCAGAATAATGATTCATTTGGTTTTATTATGTAAAACGTTGGGATTCAATTTATTTATTGCGATTTATTAATTAATTTAATTAAGTAATGTGTTCATTTATTATTTACAGATTTACTCCACAATGACCTCGATTCAGAATTTTCTTGCTTACGGTTCTTCTCATGACTTCCCAGTTCTCTTTTATCTACCTAAGTGTGTTCTTAATTTGTTATTATATAGGACAGCAGAAATGAACATATTATAACAAGCATGATGGTCAAATCTTGAGTAGGCCTTATTTGAACTCTGGAAAATCTTTTGGGCCGGTGGGATCCTGCACGGTCAATCAGTGACAGTCCAGGCAGGGGTGAATGAGGTGAACCAGACTGATAGTCTTCGCTTTCCTGCCGTAAGCCAGCGGTAGCAGTTGCCCATTTAAGAGAGATCAGCCCGTTTGGCAATAATAATGGCAATACCGTAAAAATTAACGTCTGTGGAACCAATGAAAATAGATACGACCTTATATTAATAGAGAAACCTTATAAAATAAAGAGAAGTAATTAAAAAATTTAGATATTCCGACGTTTCGAAGTATAAAGTAAACTGACCAAATTTGAACCGATCAGACAACAAAGATATAATGTATACAATTTCGTATCTATTATTATAATAATGTAAATTCCCACTAAAAGAACAGCGAAGCGTTAACGTTGTGTGAAAGAATCGTTAAAACTCGCAAAAAGTATACGTATTTATTTCAGCGACAAATTCATTATTTCGTAAGAAGCAGGGATTCAATATATTTCTCTAATTTGATTAAGTGCATGTGCGCAGAAAAAAGATTGGGTCTAATTGGTGTTATATGATTCTGCTTTTATTTGGAGAGATACGTTAATGGGCTGAAAGTTGATTAGTGTAATAAAAAGGTTGATAAATGTTCTAAATTGTTACTTCGCCTATTGCACGTCTTAATTTGGATATAAATCCCACCGAAATTCTTAATATAAGGGCAGGAATAAGCAATAAACAGGCATTTATTAACATTTATTACCTGTATTTTAACTATCCAATATGAAATGTGAATAAGTTCCTACTTCAAAAAATTACTTCTGCCGATAATTTTAATTAAAAACCTTTTCAAAAATACTCTTGTCATGAGAATTTTCTCGTTTTATTGTAATTGACATTCGTTTTGCCTATCGGATATTATTGTACCGCTTATCCTACATTTCTTTAAAACTCAAAGCACTGCAGTAATATTAATTCAAATAATTACGGCTCAACCTTACGTGCCTTTTCCGTGAATGCAGAGTAAATTGACGACAATGAATGTGTATCACGTGACATAGCATGTGTCGGATATTATTTACTTTCTTAACATTATGTCAGAATCTCTTAATTTGTGGGATCCATTTTGCGAGAAGACTGAAAAAGAATTGTATAAAATATTGCAGCTATTAGAAAGATTCTCCCTCTTCTGGGTCGCTATAGTGTCATTAACCCCTCAGCAACAGCAAACTGGGGTTGCAGGTATAAATTCTTTGTCCTGGCCCCACCACTTTGGAGGCGGGGTTTGGGAGTGTCTACCTATCCTCCAGGATTGACGCTTAAGATATCAAAATATCTAGATATCCGTGATTCACGGGTTCATTCCACCATTCAAACTCAATTATACTGGCAGTTTCTGCTAATACTGACAGTCAGAATGGTCGTTTAAGGCCCCCTTAAGGTTGGCGGCTTTTATGCACTAGGGCCGAAACTGCATCCAATGCTATTGTTTTATTATGTCGTGTAGTGCGCAGTTAATTAAAGTTGTTGCAATTCGTTATCAGAATAAGTATTTCCGCAAGAATCACTAAGCGCCGCAGCGATTCTAACAGCAAAGTAACTAGTGATTCCCAAACAACATAAATGTCAACATTTCTACGAAATACTGACCGACGACATACACCGATAGAAAGATAAAAGAATTAATTCTGGACCAAGAAAAAGTCATCAGCAGCCTATGTGCTTCATCTTTGTTATTAGAAAACATCTGAAGAGCTCCCTTCAGATCTTTTATCATTCTTGATGTCAGGAAGCGTAATTAGAAAGTGCTTGATTAAGTATATGTTTTATATAGAGAAAATAATGTGTCCTGGTCAGAAGGGTTGTGCAGATATTCATGAGTCTTGTATTACGTTCGAAGAAAAATTAATGACAGAATTCAGGAGTAAATTGACGAAAGACAGGAAAGATTCGGTGCTAAGGCGATTATAGAACAATTAAACGAAAATCGATATCCTTTAACAATTTTCTCTGATTTGTCTGAAGCTTTTGACTGTGTAAACGAAGATTTTATTCTAGAAAAAATTAAATGGTATGTAATTGCTGAAATGTATTTTTGTTTGGTTCAATACGTTAAAAATGGGCAGAAATAAAAATGGGAGTTCCACAGGGTTCAGCGTACATCCTCCATTATTTCTACCAAAACCATTTTCAAAATCTTTAAGGTTTGCAGCTGATACAATTATTTTTATAAGTAACAAGGACACTCTAAATGAACCAGCTAATAATATATTAAATCAAGTGCTTACATATCAATGGTCTATCACCTAAGTTTAGTAAAACCAGTTTTATACAATTACACAAAAGGAATGCATCTTTTTAAACTAATTATTTTAACGCAATACATTTTTTAGATTTTTAATGATCGAAATTTAGCAAGAATATTCTAACTCGGAGAGAGGCAGGCAAGAGGTGGAAATTCCCCAGTGGCAGGCTGACTGGTGGAAAACGTATCTTCCTGCAGCTACAAAAGATTAAGCTTGTTATGCTGAAGGGACATTCATTCTTCCAAATTTCCCAAGGACACTATTCTCCTTGTCAGCGAAACAATCCCCGCTTTTGACGGAGAACTAATAAAGAGTGGTGAAACACGTCACGTGGGGTGACGCTATCCCTTGGTGCAGAGGAAAATTAGAGTTAAGCTGAGAGTCAAAATCACGAAAAAATGAGTAGAGTTGTTCAAAACGTTGAAATGGCGAGGAAGCAGAGAGGCAGTTAGTGTTACCGAGGAAGTAGGAGAGAAGAAAACATGAACAATTGATTACTGTTTATCGAGAGTTGAAAGAGAGCGAGCAAGGATGACCTGAACTTTGGACTTTCTAGTAAGTTGTAAAGAAGTGTTAGTTACTGTGTGTTGGAGTGAAGAAGGAGAAAAACTGGGTTTTCCTCAATCGCCGGGCAGGTCTAGTTTCTTCCGTCAACAGAGGGAAAATCCACAACTGTGAGAGTGAAAGAAGGAAAACTACTCGTACTACGCAGAACTTCCGGAATTGCTCAGAATATGAAACAGGTACGTCATGTGCTGCACGTTGTTATGCCAATAATAAACACAGAGAAACCCTTTGAAATTAGACAATCATTCCCTTTAACAAATATATATGATTGTAAATAGCGCGCAGGACCAACTAAATTGTTTTATTATACAAGTAATTATTATTAATATTTTTAATGTTGTTAAATAACACTCGCCATATTATCATTTTACGTTATACTAATTTTTATGGCATTCTGTTAACAATAAAATGAATTGGAAGGAGCATATTAATCAACCGTTAAAGAAACTTTCCACGGCTGTAAGAGTTATACCTGATTAGAAGTACATGCAAACAAAAAAATTCGAATATAATGCACATTTTCATTCTCTATTGTATTACAACTCCATTTTTGAGTGCCTCCTCAGCAAATGAAAAGGTATTTAAAATCCAAAAACGGGTCAATAGAATAATGTGTCAAGTCACATCAAAAACATCTTGTCAATGACCTTTCAAAACATTAAGCAAACTTACCCTCCTAAGTCAGTAAATTCTCATTGTGATTAGCAATAAGAATTTATATGCTTCTTAGTTTTGCATTGAATTAAAACAAAAAATAAAACAACTTTAATCTAAAATGACTATAAATAACAGAAAATTGTACACTGTAAGGGAATAAAAATGTTCAACAAACTTCCGACGCACAAAAACATCTCCGAATTGAACTAAACTAATTTAAAACTGAACTAGTCACTTTTTTATTTAATCACTCCTCATATTCTGTGAACGAATTTATAGATTTATGTAAGTATTGATTTCATTACAATAACAAATTTTTACTGATTAACATCGTTGTCAGTATGTGCTACTAGATGTAACATTGTCCTATTAACAATGTAATAAATTTTGTAAAACTATTTAACTGATTCCATATCCTCGAAGAAAATTACTCTTACTAAAGGGCGTTTCAACTACGGCCAATTTTAAAAAACATTTCCAGTTCATCAAAGAGGTGAACCAGAAACGAATTCGCTGAAAGTTCGAGAGGTTTCCGTACGCAGTGTAGATTGCCGCAGTACGAGAGGCGAATGATGTCTCATCTCTCGTCCACCAAATAGTAAGGGAAGAAATTCAGCATGCATTATACCAACGTAACGATGCATCAAAGCCAGAAACCATTCAATAAGCCATCAGGGAGGAAGAGGAAACCGTCTATCTCCACACCGACGCCCTCTTGGCGAAACGTTGTGGTAAAGCGGAAGCCTAACTTCGCAAAACTCGTTTCCCGGGAAGAGCCAACTTACACCCCAAGGAAGCCAGACGTCTGCAGATCATAGGATAACAGACCTTTGTGTTTCCACTGTGGCCGTCCTGGATACGTCGTTAGATACTGCAAGGACAGGAGACGGGTATTCAACGACGCAAGAGCTAGATGAGGATGTTTACGACGACGGACACCAATATAACCAAGCCAAACAATCCGAGTTATTCCGTGGACGATACAGGTCATCATCGCCGCATCCTGCCGCAAGGAGAGGACGTTCTCCGTCACGTGGCTCGAGATCTCTGTCGCCATTCATCCACTCACCTACCCGCCGTAACCTGTAAAACTAGACGCGACATTCCCTAGAGGTGAGGCCAACAATGAGAAAATTTTCCGTCGTCGACCGTTGTCAAAATGTCAGGTAACTATATAGACGTAATGATGGACCACAAGTCGGTACGAGCACTTCTCGATTCCGGCGCATATTTCTCTGTTATCTCCGAGACGTTTCGACGACAGCTGAAGAAAACAAAGAACGCTGGTAACAGGGATACTGTTTTAAGAGGAGCGGATGGCAAATATGTGAAACCAGCCAGAAGATGTACCATCAGGCTGAATATTAATAACAGAATTCGGCAATTCGAATCCATCGTTCTGCCGCAGTTTAGACACGGTGTCAACCTCGGATGGGACGTTTTGAACAGCTTTGAAGCCGTAATTGACTGCAGACGTTCAGAACTTCTGATAGATTAATTACAAGCCTCCGTAGAATAAATAAGGAACCATGGTAATTATTTGTGCTCGAAGATGCTTCAAGCGTTATCAAACTTACAGTCAAGTCCTAAATTAAATGGTCACGTAGATCTTTTAATTGAAATAAAGAAAAAAAATTTCACCAGTCATCGGGCATCTCCTTCAAGAATGGCTCAGGAGAATTATGGACAGTTAATGGTCACACTGTCATGGAAAATAATCCAGCCAGCCTCAGACTTCCTGCAGAGTCGAGTAGTTGCGGATTCGAGTTTCATTAGGTACTGGTACCCGAGGTAACCATGTATCAGCAGACGAAATTTCTAGAACTGCTTCAGAAATATTCTACGTACTTCGATGCAGTAATCACGAACAAATCAACTTCTGTGAAGATGAAACATAGAACTAACAAAGGAAGCAATTCACCAATCAGCCAAATGGCGTAACGAGTATCACCAGAAGAACGACGCATTATTGAAGAAGTGGACAAGATGCTTGGTCGATGAATTGTCCAACCATGACAAATACCTTGGTCATTACCCATCGTACTTGTCACAAAGAAGGATGGAACTGACGATTGTGCGACGATTATAGGAGACTTAACAAGATCAAGAAGAAGGACGTTTCTCCACTACCAAGAATTGACGATACCCTGGATTGTCTAAAGGGAACAGTTTTTCCCCATCATGGACTTCCACTCAGGCTAGTGGCAGATAGAAGCGGACGAAACCGATCGAGAGAAAACTGCTTTCATTACATCAGACGGACTCTATACGAATTCAAAGTTATGCCGTTTGGGTTGTGCAATGCACCGGCAACTTCCGAACGAATGATGGACAACTTGCTGCACCACTTGAAATGACTGTGTACCTCTGCTATTTGGACGAAATCATAGTTTTCTCGGAAACGTTCAGCGACCATCTTCACCGACTGCGAACTGTTCTCGAGTGTCTGAGTACAGCAGGGCTGAGAATAAATCTCAGGTAAACAATTGAATTATTTAACTCGGTATGCCGTTACAGAAGCTTTGTAGGTCGCCACCTTCATTATTAAAGAAATAATACTCAAGCATGAGGCTTCAAGTACTATAATCATAGACCGAGGGACAGTAATTCAGTCTGGACTAAACATGGAGATAAATAGGCTGTGTGAAATCACGCACCGAATGAAGACTGCTTACCACACAAACGGGCTTACCGAGAGGTTAAACAAAACATTAGCCGTCATGTTATCCGTGTAAACCGACGTCGATCAGAAGAACTGGGACGCCGTACTTCCATTTGCGACGTTCGCCTACAATATCGCCAAGCAGGAAACAACGTGATTCACGCCATTTTTCCTGGTCCATGGTCGTGAGGCAGAAACGAAAACGGACAAAAGGACCGGCAATGATACGACGCAAGACATAGACCAGTTTTGTACCAGCAAAAGAATATAGTCTGGATCTTTACTCCTATTCGCAAAGTGGGCCTCTGGGAAAAGCTCCTCAAAAGGTACTTTGTTGAGTTTCGTGTCCTACGACGATTATCTGACGTCACATATGAAGTCGAAGATTACGATCCAAATTCGAGTCGAAGAAAGATCGGTAACATCGTCCACGTACTGAGGATGAAGCCATACCACGAACCTGGTGCTCAAAAGGAGGTTGAAGGCGAAATGCGATCTGTCGACGACGGGGAATTATTCTAAGACGAAGACGTAGCAATGACGACTGCCAGCCCAAGACCAGGAACAACTGGATCACCTTACATTGGGCCTACAAGGAGATCTAGGGGACTCAGGGCAGCATGGAACTAAAAGCGAGACGCTGTTTTTACAAAAAAGGGAACAATGCGAGAATCAGAAACCTACAGTGGAGCCTACAGGGAATCGAGCTGGAATGCAGTAATGCTCGGGTACAAGACCCACTTGATACAATCGATTTCATTTAACTTTATTTGCTTTGTTTACCTTTGATTTCTATTAATTTCTCTGTCGAGAATATTCTGTTTCTGAAACATTTCATGAATATATATAAATTGTACTGGATCCCGATTCGGAGTCACTCTTAAGAAACAGGAGCCTTTGTACAGCACTTCGTTGTTAAATAAACGTTTATAACCTCACACGTGTGTGTGTTACTGTATCTCACGATCCTTCAGAAACGTGACAATATGGTTAAGCCAAGAAAGTGTTACTATTTGGAATACGGTCTGGTTTTATTTAAGGACAGATGCATATCCTGATATCGGTATATGACAGCAAGGGTGATAATGAATTTTGCATGAGAATATGTTTTTTAAATTTTTACCTCCAAACGAGAATCTGCCGGATTTGACCTGTCTCTTTGGTATAAGAAAGATTTTTTTAATGCCTTCATTAAGTTCAAATTATTTGTGACTCCAGTAACTTACAAAATATATTATTTATAAACAATTATTGTACACTGAAATATTGTGTTTGCCACAGTCACGCCGTTATTCTTAATATGTAAATTAATAACGTTTCCTCCCATATTTAGTAGATCTTCTCAAGTGAGCTGCAGTAACTAACTTAATGCCTACCCAAAATAGCCTAGACAATGTTGCTAACCGGAAAATAATATATCAGGAGATGAACTTGATGTCTTAGGTATCAGTTTGGACATTGGTGGTGAACTTATTCTAATTGATATGAATTATTTTCAAATTTATTCTTGTACGATACTTAGTGTTTTTATCTACTATCTTAGTGTTCATAAAATTAAACATCTGTTAAATATCCGTACAATATTTGATTATTACAGATTGTATAATATCTGCATCATATCTGAATGTAATTGAATATTACTGAAAATTTTGTGACATACTTATGTCAGTACACACAAAACATCTGCTCCGGTATCAATTCTTTCTTGAATTCTACATTACTAAACAGAATAGATATATTCGATCATATTCAATTATTATTTGTTAACTCGCAAGCAGCTTAATAATGATGGTACTAAAAAATTCATCTTCAATTCAAATTCCCGCGCGCGCCACTAGCATAATCCACTCTAACACTGTCCAGTCTGAAACATGCCGTGCCATGCTTATTTTTAAATTTAATAAACGTCAACTTAAGTTAATAAGTTGTATTCTAATTTTTATTCGTATACATACAATTTGATAGATTCTTTTTAAAATGCCTGTTGAAGAATCTACATCAGAGTCGAAAATTGTTGTATTTTTAATTAAAGTTTATTAAAGTACTTATCTATTTTTTGGCCGTCCACTTTTACAGATTAACATAAATTATTTAGTATTTTGCCGGTTAGGTTAGTTAGAAGAGGATTTTCCTTCATTTCAGCCCACATTTACAAATACATTGTAAAAAAGGATCCTTTCTGAGTTAATATGCTGTTGTCTGTTTACAAAATTTCCAACTAACTGATGCATGAGTCATCCGTGTTAGTCGAAGCTCATCCGCACGAAACACACTGTCATATAACCATACCTCAGTTTTCGTCCATAATCCGCCCGAATGCGATCGGAAAAGCCGAACCTATTATTTTAATATAATTCAATTTAAATATAATAAATTAGTTGTCAGTATTCAAAAATACACGAAAACCCCATTTTTGAGAATATACATACAAAATAAATTATTATAAAGTTAAGCAATATGAGGTGTATATGACGGTTTGCTGTTCTGAACATGTAATAGGGCCAACTTCAAAGTCAGTGGTATCGTTCAAATGTACTTTTAAACGTATTGTTTCTGCTAAACACTCCAAGGGTTTCTAAAAGGTACACAAGTAAGGGTATCACATTGAACCCACCGCTAACATTACAATAAAACAAAAGGTATAGCCTATCTTTCTTAGGCATGTGCCCTTGAAGTGACTTTTTCTCTTTTGTAATGAATGGCTTTTATAGCATTTTTTTACAAAAAAAAGAAAGTCAGCCACGTCACAGTTGAATATTTGTGTGGCCTTCTTTCAGACCATACATAATCTTTAAATTGGTACGCAAATTTTTCCGCCCCAGATTTCTCCGCACCTCAAAATGTAGTGTGTCTTTTAAACTTCTCGAATCAATCTTTGCTGACATTAAAATCATTATGTTCATTAGCATTCATCTCGGCATACAACTGGCTTTTTCTCATGTCTTTTACTATTATTTATTGATTCAAATTAATGTCTGTTTGACTTGTTTCCGTAGCGTATTCACGCCTAAATCCATATTAACCTCCTTGATTACTTCATTTTCCCCCATAGTTGAGCTTACAGTCGGCGGCCGCTTTCAGGAAAGTTTTTTCCTCTCTTATATATTTTAATAATTTATTTCTTCGATTCTATTGCGTTTATGGTCATGATCAGAAGGTTTTAGGCCTTAGAAATGTTCCTGCTCTCAAGAAAAATCTGAAAATATTGAGTCAAATTATTGTTTATAAATTACGAGCGATAAGGATTTTGAAGAGGATAGGAAATAAATATTGAGAAAAATGCTTATTAATAACCTCTGCAGAAGGCAGTCAGAAGGAATTAGAATTGAAGATCAATAAATTAAGAAAGCAGTAAACAAAGAGAAGAAATAATAACCCTACGTTATCGATGATATTGTAGTATTAGAGGAGTCAGAAGAAAGCATGCAAACCATAATAAGTGGCATGAACGTGGTCCCGGAGAAAGATTTCAGTATGAGAATTAATAGAGGGAAAACCAAACAGAAGGAGTGAAGTATGGAAAACAGTGGAATTAAAAAGACCGTTAGGGATATTTTGCAGGAAGTTCAAGAATTCTGCTACTTGGGCAGCATAATAACTGGGGATTATAGAATAGTAGATATAAAGAGTAGGATAGCACAGGCAAGGAAGGCTTTCGCGAAAAAGAGGAATTTACTTCGGGGTAATATAAGTTTGAATATTAGGAAATCGTTGCTAAAATGTTCGTATGGAGTGTGGCGTTATATGGGTGCGAAACGTGGACGATAAGTGTTTCAGAAAGGAAAATAATAAAAGCCTTTTAAATGTGGTGCTACAGGAGAATCCTGAAAATCAGATGGGTGGATAGAATCATTAACGAGGAAGTTTTAAGCAGAATAGGGGAAGAGCGAACAATATGTAGGACGTTGACCAAGAGAAGGGATAGATTATAATCCACATTTAAATACATGAGAGTCTTGTAAAATTAGCAGTTATGCAAAAATGAAAAGGCTTGCATAAAGTAGGTCAGCATGAAGAGTTACAGAAGCACAGTCTTAGGACTGAATTCAACAACAACAACGATAAAATAAGAGTATGTCTTATTGATAGACGAATAAATTATTCGCTTTTATCCAGAAGCAAGTCAAGGAAGGCTTAAGCGAAAGAGAGGAATTTAACTACGGGTAATAAACGTGTGAATATTAGGAAATTGTTGATAAACATGTATGGAGCGTGGCGTTATATGGGTGCGAAACGTGGACGATAGGTGTTGCAGAAAGGAAAAGAATAGAAACTTTTATAATTTGGTGATATAAGAGAATGCTGAAATTCAAATGAGTGGATAAAATCACTAACAAGGAAATTCTAAACAGAATAAGGGAAGAGAGAACAATATGAAGGACGTTGATCAAGAGATTAATAGGCCACACGAGGTTCTTGAAAAATTAGTATTAGATGGAATGTGTGGGGTAAGAGCAGAATAGGGAGGACAAGGATGAAATAGGATAAGCAGGATAGGGAGGTGTGGGATGTGGTTGTTATCTTGCGCAAGATTGGAATGGCACGGTGGGTTGCATCAGACCAGTCTTAGGACTGATCACCATAACACAACACAAGCTAATGTTCACTGTCATAAATGTGTCCTATTCCTCTCTAGAACAATAGATCATTAACCAGTAGCCTCAGACCGTTCTGACACCCGCACAAATTTGGAATGTTCCCGAGACTGAGGCTGTATTCCAATACATTGCATACTTGCAATACAAATATCAATGGTTATACAAAATATGAGAATAATCTGACAGACACACGCATTGAATGACAAGAACGTTTTTAAGTTAAATAAACCCGTCATTGATAAAGTCGTCAATATTTCCATTTCAAAATTTGTGAATTTCTTAAAGCGATATTATAAATTCATTAACTTTTATTCTTTTGGAGATTATGAGGATTTTTGCGTTATATTTGTTATGGAATAATTTATCTTTTTTAATGTTGATAATAAGATAGTACTTAGAAGGCTCAGTGCAATGTCGTAATTCGGCCATGAGACGATGAGTTATAAAGATCTTACGAGCCCATAAAAAGCAGGCCGGGTTGTGTTACAGACGCTTGCGTGTTACGGAACTGGGCCCGCTCACTGAAGAGGATGGTGGTCAACCGTCGTAAAGAAGTTGTGTTGTGTTGCGTGAGAGGAGAGGAGAGGAGAGGAGAGGAGAGGAGAGGAGAAGAGAAGAGAGGAGAGGAGAAGAGAGGAGAGGAGAGGCCAAGGTCCGTGTTCACGGACAGCCGTAATCTCGTTTACGTGGGCTTCGACGATCGTCCTCGCGAACGAAGCATGCTACATCTCTGCACACAAAGTTCAAGGCCAGCATCGGGAATAAATATGCAAAGCCTGAAAACGTATGATATGGAAAATTATTTTCGTACTTTTAACGCTTCAATTCGGACAGTGGTGGAAATCCAAGCTAATTGAAACTGCTTGGTGCGGAGTGTCGGTATTGTGAATTACCAAAGTAACATGGATAGCAGAAACGTTAAGCGCTTTTTCATCACTTTTTTTGTCTGTATTTTGGCTACTTCTCTCTGTAATTGATGAAGTAAAATGTGCATAACAAATCACATGGACCAATGCAACATACAAACTTCAAACATCAAATTTTGAAATTTTAATTTTAATTTATTATGCTTCTAGCTTCAACTACTTTAATACGATAAATTATTGTAGGTATAATTCATTTTCTACAGAGCGACATACAAATTTTATTTGTGATATTCCGTCCAATTTCAACAATTTTCAATGGTTATCAACAAATAGTGCCACCTAAGTAAGATGAGAAAATAGGTGATACGTTGGGTGAAGGAGAAAATTATGTTGCGGAATAATTTTTTAACAGTTGGCCTGTTATAAAAGCCCGCCCGATATAATTTCATAAATATTTTCCTCTATTCAACCTTGAACAGAAATAAGTTTGTGAAAAATACTCTCTTAACCTGCGCTATTCTACTTTTCATGGCTACTCTCCTTTTCCATTCTTTGTATTCCTGCTTCCAAAATATTAAACATTAGCTTTCCCAACTCATCGTAACTCCTTTCTAAGCTCATTGATAATAATAATAATAATAATAATAGTTCTTTAATGGTACATCAAACATTTAAAAATTATTGATACTCGGTCGATTGATACATTTTGGCATTAAGGAACTGTTCTGTGTGTAATTAATTAAGATAGAGATAACCATTTTATTTCTATCTGTGGCAATACTCGACAAAATTTGATTGTAAATATTCCCTATTGGTGACAACCAGGCGGGATTAATAATTAAGCCCGACGGAAATGGAAATAACAAACAAGGTGACAGCAAGGCGGGACATTGGTGACCCGAGCGTGTTAAATCCACAGTTTTGCGGATTAAGGAACATTTACCTGATCCCAGGTTATTGACACTGGGAATTTTAAAGAACTCATTACCCCCCACAAATTATGTAAAAAAAACTGCAGGCCAAGCTGGACATTTGATTGAGGCTGGGGGTACGTGATACGCCATCCACCTCATAGTAGGAAGCATGAGAGAGTTGACCTAGAGAGATGAAGAGGCAGAAATTAGTAAGTCGGGGAATGTAAATTGAGCAGTTGGAAATGGAACTTCGAAGTAAGAAAGTGAGTTGGGAAATAGACTTCGGACGAGGAGGAACAGTAGAGAAAGAATCTTGGAAATGTAACGCAGTCATTCAGTCATGAACTTTGAAACAGGATGGTGGAGAGGATTGAGATAAGTTTGTTTTGAATCTGGAGACAAGCTGAGAGAAGACGGCGGAACGTGAAATCTCGATCGCGTCATTCGCTGGTGTCGAGGAAGAAATACCAGCCGGTATTTTCAGAACCAGTCCCTGGATACAACGCGTAAGTGAACAGAGGAAGCACTCGCCGCAAAGCACGGAGATCCGGAAGACAGACGCGTCAGTGCAAATTAATTGCTGGTGCGTACTTTCTACTGCACGAAATACTCACAAAATGACCCTTGAATAGATAGAGTTTCACTAAGTCAATTTCAGCCTGCTGAGGTAATTTTAAAGGACGCTAAATTTTATACTTATTGTGATTTAAGTTAATAAATTTTAATAGGTTTAATTGTAACTTAATAAATTTCTTATGATTTAAATTAAAATTCAACCCCCTCCAGTATAACATTATATGTGAAGTAAATACAATATTTTAGTATTTTTTTACATCGGTCCTAAGCCTATTGAATTACTTTTTGTTTCTGGAGTACTTTATTGTAATATTTACTTCCATTATAATTCAACGAAATTGGCATTTTCTGATCTTTGGTTGGTCAGGAGTTTTTTGTCATATAATATTGTATTATGTGTGTGAATACTGTTATTAGTTTCATATAAATCTATATAAATCATATAAATCTATATTCAGCTTAAGCTCAGCTAAAGATCATAAGTCTAGATTTAAAAACTAAAAGTGGAAAATTTTAGACTGAAACCAGGAATCAAAGTCAAGACTTTTCACAGGGAAATGGGAGGTTTCGGGTTCGATTTCTGGCTTCAATCGTGATTATTTTGTTCTGATCTAAAATCTGATTCGATTGCAGATATACTTCTCTCTGTGAATTGAAATCCTTATACCTTTGCTCAGTTTACACAACGTCTATTCCCTAATTTTCTAGAGTTATGTTGTGTATAAGGTGATTAATAAATTGTAGGTGAACCTCTGCTTAGGTACTCGGATTGATCTCTTATCGGGTCTTGGCGTCGGACCGGATGAAAAGTGGGTCCGATTTCCTGGTTTAATCAATATATGTTCATTCTGATCTTCTAAATCTTTATTATTGTTTACAGAGTGCACTACCAAAGAGAAAGCAAGAGTGCAAGACTGACAACCAAGAAAGTACTGAAAAAGACGATAGATGAGAAACTGACGTAATCTTAAGACATACGCACGAACATATAACAGAGCATGCAGAATTAGAGGGCATTGCAAGGTCAGTACGAAATTAAAGCAGACATAACTCAAATTAAAACAGCAATAAGCAAACCAATGAGCTGCGAGGATATTCTGAAAGAAGCCGGAACACAGGGAAACAAGGCCAAAAAAGGAAAAACTACGCCAACAAACAAAGTAGTTCTTATTCTTAAACCTATGTAGAAGACAGACGACGAAAAAATGTATTCATAACAAAGAAGTAGACACGGTCAGGGACGGAATACACGCGAAGAATGTAAGGTTAACCAAGGGAAAAGACAACAAGGAAGCGGCAGAGAAAATAAAGAAAATACCTCAACTGAAAGAATACAATATCGATGAAACAAAAAGGAAACTCCCAAAAGTGACTACCTACGACGTAGGACTACCTGCTGAAGCAAAATGGTCAGACTGATGACAAAGACAGTGTAGAGACGAAGTTTTAAATTGGTCGTACAGGCGACCGTACACTGGGTAGTTGAGGTCTCACCGGAGATCACAAGATGATGGGTTAGCGAAGGCAGACTCTATATAGGTTTTACCAGCGTAACAAAATGCACGAAGTGCAAATGGTTTGACCATATTACGAAGTATTGCCCAAGGGAGGAAGTCTGAGGGAAATGTAGAGGCAAGGAGCACAAAACGGAAGTATGTAGCGAGGTTCGAGTGTTCGCCAAGAAATACAAATTGTAAGGGAGGGAGGCAATATCCGAGCTACCTACAAGACTACCAAGAAACTGCGAGACTCCACGGGCTGTGGAACCTAAACCATTAGACAGTCTACGGATCATGAAAATTAATGCTGGTAGGAGCAAAACAGACTGTGACTCCCTAATGGTGGACATTGTAGTAATTCAGGAACAATAAATCAACTACGGCAAACCAACGAGCTCCCCGACTGAAGAAACAAAGAGTATTTTAATATTAAAGAACAGACAAATAATAACAACAGGTATATCTCAAGCAATGGCACAACATAAGGCGACAGTTGAAGTCCATCACATGGGACGGGACGTGACGTGACCCTGGTAAGCCAGAACTGCCAGTACTCCGATGCAATTGGAAAGCATCTAGATGAACTTGAAGAAGCAAGTCGTTCCTGGGATCAAAGTATTATCAACGAGTATACGACGAGAAAGGTGAGGAAGCTGAAGAACGGTTTGGAATCTTGAATTTGATGGCTACGTTCCATGGCTACACTGGTCACCAATTGAACATTGGCATCACAGGCGTACCCCTGGAGCAGGGCTGCTCAAACTAACTACTGGCGATCTAACTCAATATTGTTAGACTCCGATCGATCGACTCTGAGAGTCTGCAAGTATATGTGATGCAGGATTGTCGTCTAGGTAGGAAGCGTATCTAGTGGGGCAGGTATAAGTATATTATATATAGGCACGTTGCAGAATTTCATGGCCATGAATTCACGTAGAATTAGTAAGAACGACAGAAATAAGTTTTCCGCAATATACATTTTTTAGTGAAGGTAGGCTCTAACTGCGAAACGTGGACGATAGGAATTGCGGAAATGAAAAGAATGGAAGCCTTTGAAATGTGGTGCTATAGGCGAATGCTGAAAATCATATGGATGGACAGAATCACAAACGAGCAAGTTCTAAACAGAATAGGGGAAAAGCGAACAATATGGAGGACGTTTTCATAATTATGAGAAGGGTATATTAATAGGCCACGTATTAAGACATGAGGGTCTTGTAAAATAAGCATTAGAAGGAAGTGTGTTGGGTAAGAACAGAAGAGGAAGGCCAAGGATTGAATAGGTTTGGCAGATTAGGGAGGATGTGAGGTTTGCGCAAGATAGGTTAGAATAGTGTAGTATCAGACTGAATACCACAACAACCACAACCAATGTGAAGGCGGATAATAATTTTAGCCGAAACTCTGTGTTCAAACGCTTACTTCACCCGATTTATTAAGAATATTTTATTATTCCAAATAATTTTTTACTGTAATTTACTGATCTCCTAATTTTATTGTAATTTTCATTGTTTAATATTCATAAAACTATTAGCTTAACAATTTTTTGACTTATTCTGAATAAAGAAAGTTTTGGACCACATAAAACCACTACTATTACTATTGTTTAGAGAAAATTTTATTATGAACTGCAGATAAATGTTTTATATGTTTCAGGAATTTGTCCCATGGAAGATCAGTTAATTAGCTGTCATAGGTAATATTTTGACGGTAGGAGTTGCAGAAAGGAAAAGAATAGAAGCTTTTGAAATGTGCTGCTATAGGAAAATGTTGAAAATCAAATGGTGGATAGAATTAGCAATGAAGAAGTTCTAAGCTGAATATAGGAAGAGGGAACATATGAAGGACGTTGACCAAGAGAAGGGATAGATTCATCGGCCACGTTTTAAGAAGGTCTTGTAAAACTAGCATTAGAGGGAAGTGTGTGGGGTAAGAATAGAAGAGGGAGTCTAAGCTTGGAATACGCTAAGCAGATTCGGAAGTGGGATGTGGTAGTTATGAGGAAATGAAAGGGCTTGCGGAAGATAGGTTATCATGGAAGCTTGTGTGAGACCAACAATAAACAACATTTAATGTGCAAAATATTCCCTTCTGTAGCGTGTGCACCGTCAGTACGCGATGGCATGCAATTTGAAACACTTTTCATAATTTTTCACATTATTGGGAGTACTTTATATGATGGTGCAGAAGTTGCCTGAAATAATTGTATTTGCGAAACAAATTTTCTGCAATGTCTGAAATGACTATTGATTGTTAATTAATTATTTAGGAACAGAAACTTTGATAGTATTTTGTATTAAATGTGAATGAGGCATGCTATTGGTACAATCACAAACTGTAATCCTGACCTCAACACAAAAATATCAGCACTAGTCAACTAGATGGGGAATATGTATAAGCATTTTTTGGGAAGGTGATCACCATTTAGGTTGCGCAGTTGTTGTTTGTCAGTCTTTGAGTGAGTCGATATGAGTGTTTCTTGTGAAGATGCTGTCTTTACATATTATATTTTGAAATATTGTATGCCTTCCCAAATCAAAGACTAGTACGGGGACTCTGCTCCTCAATTAAAGTTCGGACAGCTGAGGTACCTTAGAAGACCATCAACGTCGGAGACGTCCAAATACTGCATCTATTATCGACTTAAAATGAGAGCTAGCCGAGGCTATGAATAAACCTAAAGAACGTGTCTTAATAAAAATTTTGGTATGAGAAAGCTGTCAGCGCGTTGGGTGTCACGTATGCTCACGTTATAACAAAAACGTATTCCAATGAACATATGTAACGCTCTTTTGTCGCAGGTTAGATGCCGATTAATTACTGTAGATGAAAGCGTTATAGCACAGCTAAAATAGTCAAAACAGTGCCTGCATTATGAAGTGGGAATCGTCTTTAAGAAAAACAATAACTTATTTCGCCGGGGAAAGTGGAATTGTCATGGAATAATGTGAATCAATTACCTTCAAAAAGGTTAAACCATTACAGGAGCATATTACGCATCGTTACTTGATAATCTGTGTACTGAAATTGCGGATAAACAGTCAAATCCGCACAAATTAGAAAAAAATTGTTGGAGAAAGCCAAAGAGCCGTCTCATTCATCAGCCACGAATTACAGTTTGAGCTGCTCAACCAACCTCTTTATTCAGTTTCTTTTGTTCCCTAAGTAAGTTTGATAATTTCGTCAAATTAGGGAACCATCACCTTCCTAAACAAATGTTTTGCAGAGAAAGACGCTCGTGCCACTTTGACGGGTTAAGGACCAGATTGGAACATTTCTTGGGTGAAGTGTGGAGACTTACAATCACTATCTTAAAAAAACTTAGACGTCTACGGTTACGTCCGCGTGAAGGGCGGCTTTGTTGCTACAAAATAAAAGAATTTTTACTTCTCCCAAGATCGCACCGTCGCGGTACACTTTTTCGGCAACGCTGCTTAACCCGCAACTTATTTCAAGCGATGTCAATGGTTGATTCCAGGTCATAACCCTCGCACGAACTAAATTTTATCTGTCTTCTTATTTCAACTAATTCTTGCAACGGTTTTGATAATTCTACATAATAACGTATTTCTTAACAGTTACATTCCGCTGGCTATCCTTCGCAAAGTTTGTATAATGTATTATCATTTATTTTAACAGGTTTCATCTATATTTCAATTCTTTTAAGTTCACTTTAAATATCAACGAATCGATAAATTCACTGCTATAAACAGTAAAGCAATGTTTGAAGATGTTCACTGAAGATAGTTACTTAAAATATAATTATAAATATAATTTCTATACACACGTCAACTGTTAAGCGATTGATAAACCCACTTTTACTTTAAGCCACTGGAACAAAAGTCATCACCATTGACGGTTTATTTATGATTTCACACAAAAATAGTTTAAATGCAAAATTTGTCACGTGAAATGTAAATCATCCATGAGGTCGATTGGAAACTATTAAAGAACAACCTCTGTTTACAAAGTTCAGTAACAGTATCTGTAGGAATTTCTGTCTTACGTGAAACAGCAGCCTTATGAACATTCCCCGGCGATATTAATGCGCTTCTAGCGACGATTGTACAAGTTCTGGCGTATACGGCTTCATGGATTACCTTCTGTTAAGTAGTTGTTTGTCTGATTTGAATTTGGAGAAAACCCAAACATGTCGGAGGAGACAAGTCTCTGGAGTAGGGTTGAAGATTAAGTGTCACAATTCATCTGCTGGGCAAAAACTGTCACCAGAACCGAGCACTGTCGTGGATCATGGTTTATTCGCCTTGTTTGATGTATTCGGGACAGACGTCTTAGTATTAAAGTAGGTTTAGAAATTTAAACTGGTTTCCCCGGGGAGAAATTATTTACTGATGAGTCTCTGAATAGAAGATTTTTACGAGCAATGTCTTGATGCAAGATCTCTGAACTCCGTCACTCCGTACATTAATGCTTGCCTTCGCAGTCATATCTCAGATACCAGGTCTCGTCACCCGTGACGGTGGTTTGACGGACATTTGGTTTTCCGTCCACCATGTTGACATGTCGTAAGGTTAAGTGTCATTTGTAGCGGCGTCAAAGTGATTAAGACTTTAGCTAAAATGGAGTTGATAATCTTCATAAACAATTCCATATTTTCGCAAATTTATTCTGGAAATGTCTGTGCACAATGCGCTTCTTGATGAATGATGCATAATTAATTTATTCTTTCAAAATAGCAGCAAACCAGTTTCTTACACCGTGCCACATCGGTCTTACTTTTAGCCCGTTCGGAATGCAAGTTAGGAGAAGATCAGTTTGGTTTTAGGATTAAAGTAGAGATAGGAGAAACTTCGTAAGGGTCCAAATAAGGTAGGTAATTTAGATATTTTACAGCCTTTTGGAGGTGCAACTATCAGAAAAAGGTTTCAAAGCTATACAACAAATATTGAACGCTGTTCTGAGAATTAGCTATTTCCCTAGTCAATGGAATGTAGCCTAAATTGTTATGCTATTAATACCCGGAAAAATCGTAATTAAAAATCATCCTATCGATTAATAGGCCTGCTGCCTATTCTAGAGAAAGTATTTTTGCATCACCTTAATCAGATTTTATAGGAAAAATGTCTGATAATGGACGTCAATTCTGGTTCAGACGCCAAAGCAGTACTATCTAACAAGTTCTCCGGCTTGTCGAAGTGGTTAATAGGGCCTGCATATCAGCCAGTCTTTTGACAAGTCTGACATGAAGTTCCAATATTCAAACTCAAACAAAGTTTACCAGCAACTTCGTCATCTTGCATAAGTCTTACCTTTCAAGAAGACATTTTTCGTAAAGTTCCAGAAAGAACTTTGTGAACTATTTCAAACTAGCTATCCGCCCGACAATGCCCGGGCTTTTCATTATATCAGAGTGACCATCTGCCCTCGTTTTCCATCTCCGGTTTCAAACCTTTCTCCCCGACTGCAAAGCGTATTCTCGGTTTTGTACCCGAAAATCAACGTTGCACATATTATGACGGATATATAGGTTACGTGTAACAATATATTGTAAAACCGATAATTTTATGTGACTAATGATTTACATATTTACATGGAGCTGGAACTAAAAGCGAACATAAATTGGCAGCCCTGTATGTGAAATAACAATGCTGTCTCAACAGCAATGCCGTGCCCTCCTATCAATCTCCTGCTGCAATAATAATAATAGATGTAATGAGAATGCATCTCTCTCTCTCGCTCATTTGGCCAAAATTACGCTTATGATAACACAGATGCACTCATCCCCAAGCGGTAAAGTGGTCCCCGGATGGACAGATATTAATATGGTCACCGTATTATATTAGACCACTACAAATTAAAATTGAGTGTGTGCGGCCCTGGTCTTCAAATAATCAATTTGCACTTTATTAAAGTTAGTTGAGATTAAGCATTATCTCACGGTAAGCAGAAATATATTTAATTTAATTATATTGACAGGCTTGACACATGAAGGTATAATCTATACTGTTACATGTTCTGTGTGTCTTTAGGATAGGATCATTTTTGGCCCGAAAGGGGAACTTAATTTGATAGATTTGTGGGATGATCAGCTCTAAACAAAATATCATTTCAATCAGATGAATGATATAGAAACGCCTAATAAGCCTTATAACTCGTAGTTGGTTTTGTACAGTTTGGCTTTCGCCGTGCAATTTAATGGATTTACAAATATTTATATTAATACCTTCTGAGCCCTGCATGATATCTAAATGAAACATACAAAACATAATCCCTCAAATGAATGAAGTCTGTTGAGCCGTTTCGGAGCATATTCGAGACAAGCTTCCAGGCAGACAGATACAGTCACTTCCATTTTATTTATTGGTATAGATAAATTTCTGAACGCCCCAGGGACAGAACTGCAGTTGTCTCTTACGCAAACAATACGGCAGTATTTGAAACACACGCAAAACCAGAAATAGCTTCGCAATACTTGCAGGAAAATCTAAATGAATTGGAACCCTTCTTAGGCAAAGGGATAATTACAACAAATGTAACAAAATCTGCGGATATCCCATTCATTTAAAATAGAGGTACCTGGTATTTCTGAGTGTGAGCCACCACTGCCGATCTAGCTGATGTCGAGCTGTTGGGAGCAGTGGGTAACCTCGAATCCCGGGATACTCGCAGGAATTCTTCCGTTCTGGACTGGATACCGGAGAAGTTTGCCAACTGGCGTAGCGTCGGGCGAGAATTTGAGCCCATCATCGCAGAATGAATCCGCTCACCATCGTCCTAGTTGCCTTCCTACATGTTGGGACCACTAAGGTTGTAGCGAGAACACGTCCATGAGACAGTTCAAAGTGATAGCTATTGCGTCATTCTCGGTCTGGCCAGAAAGATTGCCTCAAGATCCAAGTATTGAGCTACTTCTCAGTCAGGATCGTAGAACATCTCGAGAGGATGTAATGACCAGGAACGGCAGGATTAGTCCACGGGAGTTTTGAGAGCCATGTCTTTTTCTCCAGTTCTTAATTTGACGGACGTGGCGTCGGTCAGTAACATTATCCCGGGTTGCAGAACCACCGGAACGGGAGCGACAGGACCCAGCCTCATGCATCGGATTATGACTTCCGCGCCGCAGAGTCGGTCGTTGTACCTCTTCGTTTGATGGCTTCCACCAGGTTTGACTCTCCGTGCAGTTCTCGAGTTTACATTTGCTCCACTTGGATATGCTGATACATTTATTCGCAGATTATTTAACTGCGTTTCTCAGATGTCAGCAGATGGACTGCAAGTACAAGTTCTCCGAGCACCTCAACCTTTTTGCTATCATGCGGGGATACAATCGTGCTTCTGATTGTATTGCAATTAGTGGCACGCTTTCACCCAAAATATATCCAAAATAAATAATAATCACAATAAATAATACAGGACAAAAATTAAAAGCAACACTATTTCGAACTATCACAAACATCGTCATGGTTGTCAAGTTCTCTTGTCGTCTCAGGACGCAACATGTAGGAAGGGGAAATGTTACGAATGTGTAACGTGACATATGTACACGTTACCGCGCATTTCTTTTCTTTTCAAATATAGTAATAATTCGCGCGTAAGCAACGTCTCTGGTTGGAAACAGAAATATCTTTGAGTTCGCAAATATGTCATTTCCATTTATTATTTTTTTCGCGTGATTTAAATTAATTTAAAAGTGTAACGTTAATATACGTTTGATGTTAAATTGTTGACCACAAAGGAAATTAATACTGGTCACAAATAGTGAAAATTACAATGAATAAACAGTAACGAAAAACAATTGAAGTTATATTTTCTTTGAACTGAACGTATTGTTGATGTCTGTATTCCTTTGCTTTGCTTGGACCTGGATGCGTGTGAGACATCCAAGGGAGTGTATCACACACGATTCATTGTACTTTGTACGTTGAAACGAGGGGTATCAAACTCGCCCGTGGCTGACCACCAGTGACGTCACGTCAGGACCAGGCCCCGCTTGCATTTCCCGAGACGCGAACCAAAGCACCAGATCCTGCCCTCTTTCCAGTCCGTCTTACTACTGGTGCAACAGAACCAGCTACAACCGGTACAGCAATACCGAGGAAAAACTACTGGCAAAAATATTATACCTATTAGGCCTGAGATATAGAGTGCTCGTGTTTTCTTCATGCATTATAAAACGGTTTAACCATTTTGTAAAAATATAATAAAAGTTGTTTGTTCGTTTTGATACGAATATTTATTTATGTAATGTCGCAAATGGGTTACTTTCATAAACTTCAAAAAAGTTTATTCTTTCTAACAGAATGAAATAAAGAAAATTCTGGTGTTGGGAACATTACTCCAAAAAAGCATATAAAAATAAAATAAGAAAATGTCGGACTCTTAAATTAAAAAACCTCATTCAAGGTAAATAAAACAATAATTTAACCACCCTGATATTTATAAATATTTCAAAAACCCCATAAATACCGCGTGAATGTGTGATCATCGGGCATACTGTGAGCTGATTGGAAGTCGCTGCGCCTCGTAGGCTCGGAAGCTGGTAGTGGAAGGTGATGAAGCCAGGACCCCAGTGTTGTAGTTCACTGATGGTGACTGCTCTGTCGTTGGAGAAACCTTGGTGTTGTCCCAGACAGCTATTTCCACAGTGGTAAATCCATGAACTACCTACAATCGCAACGCAGATAAAATCTTCACACATTGTTTTGCGAAAAATATACCTACTTCAAAAATCTGGAGCTGTGTTAAAAAATCACCAATAGTTACACGTTTCTTACGCTCCCGGCGGAAACTAAACGAAAGACATAATTTTAAATGCAACCACCAATATACTTAAATAAATCTAACATTATTATTGATTAAAGTACGAGGTCTTTCCCGGTGAATGGCATGTATAAATTCCTCTCGGGTTTCCAACCGGGTCAAATATTTTAACAGTGACGTTTCGATGGCTTGCTCTGCCATCATGTAATTATTATTGATATCTATTAACGTATTCTATTTAATTCTAGTTAATATCACGTGAGGTTTACTACAAGTTACCGTCAGTCATTCCTCTATCGACATAGTTTGGTGTATGCCCACCAAGGAGTTCATGGTACCGGTCTCGATGCCACTTGAAAAGCGTTTTTATCAAGTATTCATTCTTTTTTAAGACTAATATAAATATAGCCTACACCTGAGTAACGTCGGACACCGATCTAGATTTTTATAAACGTTTCGTAATTTAGTAATTAATCCCTTCACCATCGATCATCTTCATCTCGGGAGGTCGTTCTGGACAAATACAATTATTGTGAACGGTCCAGAGAAGTTGTAAATGGCGTTGCAATTGATTATTTTCTGTCTAAAAATTTTTAATTTAATCCAGTTTTAAATTTATTAAACGTAACGTACCAAAACTGATTTTAAATTTAATAAATTCTACACAGATACGTGACTATTGTGGTCTAGTAATAAACGAAGAGCGCAGATCGGCCTAACTGAACCGATGGCGCGTTTGCGTGTGACACGCGCACACGCGCCTGGCCATGGCCAATTAATCGCCTGGGGAAGTCCCGCCCGATACGTCCTGCTTGTGCAACGGAATTTCTGTTCAGTACTTTGAACGGCCTCGAGTCGAAGGTGAAAAAATTAAGTCGTCAATTAGCCTTTCATTAGCAATAAATATGTTCTAGCGAAAAACATAACGACACATACAGTCATTATTTATAGACTTGCGCTTATGTTGGCTTTCAGAATCAATTGTTACTGCACGCTTTGTATTTAAATTCTAACAAAAAAAACATTATAAAGGCTCCCTTCATTAATACATTATTGTGTTAGTTTTCTTTGAATTACAATAATAATTGAGAAGGTAAGCATATACTAGTACTAAAGAGCAAAGATATTTCCGATGAATCTGCAGGATTAAGATAAATCGGAAATAGTCCCTGGCTGAAGATTGTTTGACGCTGATTTGCGACGCCAATTTCAGCCAAAAGATTGACCTACCGTCGAAACAAGAGAAAGTCAGAAAAATGGCGAACGCTGCGAACCAACGCTGTTTGCCATGTGTGTCGTCTCTTTTTGTTTCCGTAAAGGTTCTAACAATATCCGACTTGCCACTCGTCTTTCTACTTGTTCCAACTTATCTCCGATTAAACATCTTTTGCTTTTTGATTAAAATGATTGTCATCCACATTGCAGAGTGTCCTCTTTAATATTATAGGAGGTATTTTAATTCTAGGTTCTTTCGTCATTTGCCTACAAACACCCTTTCTTGTCTTAGGAGCTTTCTGTCGCAGTTTCTTTTTCCTCTGAAATCACTCATTCATCGAGAAAAATCTGTCACTTTTGTGCTGAGTCTGGGTTTATGATGATTGTTATAAAGAACGGAATTAACCCCCTCATCAGTAGTCTGCAGTGTCCAGTTTCTTATTGAGGCCTAGGACCTCGACATTGTCCCATGTGACGCATGAACACCGAGTCCTTGGTTTTTATGACGCTTAATGATAGGTGTCGAGATGACCTGTCTCGAATGGATTTCTGGTAATATTAACCAGAAAATCTGAGAACCCATCACGTCACTGAACATTTATCAATGAAATTCAAAACATTCTATTATATGTAAAAAGATTGTTAGATTTGAGTTAGCTGGGAATTTTAAAATATCTATCTAATATTAGATTTTTGGAGTCAAATTATTCTGTGAAAAGTCATTAATTTAATTCAGGGAAGGCGTAGCTTTTAATCTCCCTTCACTTTTTTATGGGAATTGTTAGTATCATAGTCGTTTTAAAATAGAGCACCAATCCTGTGGCCGTATTCAAATACCAATACCTCTCTCTCGTGCAGTTATTCAATTTGGGAAACATTTATATTGGAAAGCCTAAAAATAATTTTCATATCATTTTGTTGACTACTTGCCGGGTTCCAGCGTTGCCAGGGTAATTATAAAATAGCGCGGTACAATATTCTCTCATTTTCACGCCTCCATCCCTAAGATGAGGGAAAGTTTCTTTAATCCTGGTGTAATGACTGAAATAAGTACAGTAACTTCAATGAAATCCTAAAACCGGTACATATAATACTCCGGTTCTTTAAAAGAAGCAGAAATATGTATTGTGAATGTCTTTTCACCTCATTACACCAAACGGACTCTACGAGTTCAAAGTTATGCGGCATGGCAACTTTCGAACGAAGGATAGACAACTTTCTGCGCCATATGAAATGGACTACGTGTCTCTGCTATTTGGACGACATTATAGTCTTCTCGGAAACGTTCAGCGTACATATGCACCAATTACGAACTGTTTTCGAGTGTCTGAATACAGTAGGGTTGGGACTGAACCCAAAGAAGTGTCTATTTTGTGGTAAGGAAATAAAGATCCTCAGCCATCTAGTCTCGCGAGATGCTGTACGTCCCGATCCGGAGAGGGTCAAATCGATAACAAAGCGAAGAAATCTACACGACCTGAAGAGTTTTCTTGGACTCTTTTCTTATTATAGGCGTCTTGTCAGAGACTTCAGTGGAAAAGCACGACCACTATACAAGCTGTTGCAAGAAGACGCCAAATTCATCTGGAACACCGAACAACAAGAGTGTCGACAAACTGCGACGAGCCCTTGTTTCCGACCCCGTTCTAGGTTGTTTGGCCAAAATGACCCGGCGAAATTTCATACTGACTGCAGCGGCCACAGACTTGGAGCTGTACTCGTACAGATATTCGGCAGCAAGGAGAAAGTCAAAGCGTATGCCTCCAGAACACTTAGCAATGCAGGTAGGAACTATTCGACGACAGAGAGAGAATGCTTTGCTAGTGTTTGGACCATAAATAAATTCCCGCCGTATGGATTTGGTAAATAAATCACGGTAGTAAAGACCACAATTCCCTCTGCTGGCTTATCGGGCTCAAGGATCCCTCTGGACGACTCACTAGGTGATCTCTACGACTTCAGGAATATGAAGCCACGATAAAGTACAAGTGTGGATGAAAACATCAGAGTGCAGTCTGTCTCCCGAAACCCTTTCGATGACGAAGAACCGAAAATTGAGATCCTGGATTGTCTTAACACTTTGACGGTAACTCCTGTGGAACAGAGAAAAGACGCGAAGCTAAATCAAATCAAACCAGCTTCGAACTCTTCACAGGATGTGAAAGGGCACTTTCTGATACTTAATAATGCTCTACACAAAAAGAAAAGTCGATTCATTGGAAAGAGTATGATTGCTAGTCATCCCCAAGCAAGTTCGTCTAGAAATTCTGCGGTAGTTCCTTGACGCTGGGCACCTACGAGTCGTCAAGACGTATGATAGAATCCCTCAGCGATTTTACTGTATTAGAATTGATTTGCTCGAAAGATTTCCAATACCATACCGGGGAAATAAGTGGATCATTGCCCGTGCCAATTACCTAACTCTATAAACCCTTACAAAATCCATACCATGGGTGGAAGCTTCCCAGATCGCCACCCACCCTCATCGTTGAAGAAATAACACCTATGCATGGAGCTCCACGAACCATAATCACAGACCGGGGGACGGTGACATAAAACGAATCATACTGCAAGGAGAAGAAATAAAACTCTATGCTTTGCCGTTGATATTGTAGTATTAAGGAAATCAGAAGACTTGGAAACCATAATAAATGCCATGGTCGGGGTCCTGGAGAAAGAGTTCAAAATGAATATTAATAGAGGGAAAACAAGGTAATGGAGTGTAGTATGAGAAATAAGTTAATGGAATAACAAACGGTGTTAAATTGGGAAGGGATATTTTGAAGGAAGTTAAGGGCAGCATAACTAGAGTAGGATAGCACAGGCAAGGAAGGCTTTCACAAAAAAGAAGAATTTACTTACGGTTAATTTAAATGTGAATATTACAAAATAATTGCTAAATATATTGGTATGAAGTGTGGCGTTATATGGGTGCGAAACGTGGACGATAGGAGTTTCACAAAGGAAAATAATAGAAACCTTTGAAATGTGGTGCTGTAGGAGAATGCTGAAAGATGGATGGATAGAATCACTAACGAGGACGTTATAAACAGAATAGGGGAAGACAGAATAATATTCAGGACGTTGATACGAGAAGGGATTAATTGATTAATGAACCACATGAGGGTCTTGTAAAATTAGCAATAGTGTGTGGGGGTAAGAACAGGAGAGGGTGGCTAGGATGGAATACATTAAGCAGATTATGGAGGATGTGGGATGTGGTAGTTATGCCGGAATAAATAAACTTGCGCAAAATAGTGATAGCATGGAGGGTTGCACAAATCAGTCTTAGGACTGAATACCACAACAACAACAATAAAGTAGTCATTGAGTTTCCCTTTAACCATAAAATATATTCTAATTTAATCTTTTACCAAATCGTTCTACTATCAGGATTTTCCTTAATTTTCTTAAATTAATATAAATCAACACAAAAATTTGTATTCAGTGTAGAATGATAATGCTCCTAGAGGAATATTATAAACTGCAAGTTTAACATATTTTTTGGTAAACAAAAATGGTGAATTCCGATGTAAACGGAAAGTATTATACGGCCTCAAATAAACATACCTTGACACCAGACGTAATGCGTCCTAATTTTTATGTAAAAAATATTTATAGTATCAGTTTATTTTTAATTTCTAATCATAGGTACGTCCTTCGCGTGTTTTCAGTTAAAAATTATTATTGCGGGATATTTACATCAACACATATTTTGGACTAGTTTCTGTCGTTTAAAACACGTCCAATGTTGCCAATTCGAGCAAAATAACCAGTTTGATCCTGTCAAGTGTCAGTTTTGATGTGTGACAACCTTGGATAAAGGTCGTCGCAGCTTTATTGCATAATGAATCACTTTGGTTTTGTTACGATAAAGTAAGAAAGTAGAATTAAATAAAAACCAATCACCAACAAATTATCAAATTGGATCGGTCTTTCAGTGGAGAAATAGGATTGAATATATAACATAAACCTTAAAAATAAAACTAATTTTACTTTACCCGTTTAACATTAGCCAGTTGTGATGTGTTTTCTAGATCTGCCTCACTTCGTTCATTATCGTTTTTTAGGGGAATGAGAGATTCGTAATAATTATCTTCGAAAGCAACCAATCAAAACTGTGCGTTTAAATAAGTCAAGCAAATAAAAGAAAATTTAGAAAGGATGAAAATATTGTAAAGTGAAGAAACTATTTCGTTTTACATAAATCATCGGATTTATGGACAATTTTAGTGCACACTGATTAGTATGTAAATAAAGCACATACATAAATTATATTTTGTAACTGTGTTAGAATTAGAAAATATTGAACACATTATGCTATTCTCTCAGAGGCAGCTGAAGAAAAATAATAAATGGCATTAAATGGGAAAATATACGGTAATTTTTGTTACGTATTCATTAAATCCTATTTTTTCCTTCATCTTATATTGTCAGTATGTAGGTTTTCCTTGAATAAAGCAATTGCCATAGAAAAACCTGTTTACTGTCCTACAGGAAAGGCATACTGAGATTAATATAATACATAAATAAATTCCGATTACTTAATCGTTAAGTTCCGCCCTTAGTCTGCCTAATAAAATGAAATGACGACATCGCTGCGTTTGTTATTACAATTTAATATTATTTATATAGAATAAAAGAGAAAATGCAACATATCTACTCATTGTCCCTGCATTTATCTCCCCGTTAAAAGTTTAGATTGACTGTTACAAAAATTCACACTTAGAGGGTCTGTCAAATATGAATTGTAGCGCAGTAGAACCCGCGTCCAATTTTTTTTATTATTTACGGGAACTTAAGTAACAAATATTCCGGCATGAGCAAGTCGCTTGCCAGGAAGATGGGGTTTTACCGCGCTCCATCTTTGCGGCTCGGAATAATAACAAAAGGACTGCGGCTGACACCTGGACCATAAAGCTCGGACATCCCGTCGCCGTTTCGGAATGTCTTAATCTGCCTGGGAATTTGGTGACCGGGTGGCATGTGTTCCCCAAATGAAACAAGGGATATGATTGGAGGATATCCATCCCTGCCACCTTGGTGATAGGTGTCGGATAAGTGGGGACAAGGTTTTAAAGAGGCTGGCGGAGACAATTTTAGACAGATTTTTGCAAGGTGAAGGTGAGAGGACATTGAAGGAGAGTGGTGGAGAAATAGATTGCTGGTGATACAAGGTGGTGGTGAAAGGAGATTGGCAGCAGAGTGGTGGAGAGAGGAGATTGGTGAGATGGCAGCGGAGACCATGCTTTGATCAGTCCAGGAAGCAGGGAAGAAAGGTCTTAAAAACAAGGGAAGAAAGAGGAAAAAGCGGAGTTTCCTCAAGACTTCGTGCTTTTGACGACCGGCCGCTTCAAGTTCCACAACACGGAAATTACAGCGAGACGCATGTGAAAATAACTCAGGTTCGTCAACGAACAGATCTGCTACACGTGGTCACCCAAACCATTAATACCCTGAGATCTTTAATACAATCCCATTTTAATTAATTATTTTTGTACATAATATATACACGCACTACCCATATTAAAATTATTGTGTTTACAATTAATAAATGTATATATTTAAACCAAATTATTAAATTCATTAATTAATATTCCTTCCATCATTTACAGAATATTACTTTGAAATGTTCAGAGATAACCAACCATTGGCTTCAAGAAAAGAAATAAAACAGTACATTTAACCATTAATTACGAAATAATGTGACAGTTTATAATTACATATTTGAAGCAAATATCTTTTTAATTTTGGGAGAAATTAACTAGTTTCTTTTATAAATACCAAGGTTTTTACGGAATTTTATTCGTGTAATATATTAAAATTACGCGATAGAATCTGAAGGAAGTATATTTTTGTATGGGAAAAGTATTTCTTTTGTGACAGTCAACGCTGACATCTTTTAGTTGCACAATCGAAAAAACCCATTTCCGTATAATAACGGAAGGCCCTATTAAGGAAAATTGATTTACGTCTTTTCAATGAATGTCATGTCCCCTTAAAAGTCAATCAAATTTATTCTTGCCAAATTGGAAGCTAGGGGTAGCTAATTGGACACAGCTATTGCGTAACGAACATAAAACACATACAAAGATATTTGATCACAACTGGTGACCAAAACTTGCCTATTGACTTTCATTTTGCAAATTACAACCAATAGATGTTACTTGAAAATGTAAGCTGATTGGCTATTAAAAAAGGGAGGAGGAAAATTCAGAGCCATACGAAACGAAATGGAAGGAAATTTAGTACATGGGACATTATACTGCGGGCCACTGGTGAAAGCAGATTGAGCCCTTGAGTTCTGAGAATATGTTAAAAATTGATTTAGCACTCTTGACTTTTTCGGCTCAACGCGTGACCCCCAAAGCAGAATCAACAAGACGTGGAACGTCTCAACCGGCGGCTCCAATGATTATCAGCCAGAAACAGACCGTCACAGTCGGCACCAGAGAAAGCAGCTGCAGTTGGTATTGATAACATAACATTTCAATAGTTTATATTGCTAGTCCAACGATTGGATCATTGAGCATCTCCCGTAAACGTTGATCAACTTTCACACATGTTCGCGTTTTTTAGCACAAGGAATTTGAGACAGACTTTACCTCAACATGGTACATCCTGGGTTACGATAAAATGGCTTAATGTTCAATTTAAACACAAAACTCGTTTTGGTGGCATGTTTTGATTAAATTCAGTGGAAATGCCATGAAAGATAAGATATCAAAAAACATCTCATCAAGACGAAATAGTTTCACGAGTGAAAAATGCGGTTGCCATTTTAAACAAACTTTGTGTCTCCAATCATGAGCTTAAAAGCTCAAAAAATGCATGTATCGAATATCACCCTCAAAGCCCTACTGCTTGTGTATTGAACTTATTTTCGTTACCTGACCTCTTTCAGGAAATTTGGCCGTACTGTTTCTGATAGGACTGAAGTTCTGGGGAGTGGGATTAAATAATAAGGGTGATTAAAAGATAATGGGAAATTTATTTACAAAAGAATTTAACTGGGAAAAACAAGAATGAAGAAAATATTTACAAAATTGGAGGTTCGGAGAAGTAATCTGATCTAATACGATCTCCAGTTAATTACCGTGGGCGATACCGTTCCCCGACGTCAAGGATTGGATACATGACAGCAAATCACCTTTGTAGGACGGAGTCGCCTCTCCGCCATCTTCTCTGTAGAGCGTGTTCTTCGGCGTTGCAAGTTGACCTCCATATACGTCCGGGACCTAGTTTCGGTTCCCTTCCGTCTGCTTCAAGTGCTACAAGCCGAATGAATAGCACATAGCCTCACTACCGTGTGCAAAAACCTCGAAATTGATCTTTAATAATCGACGAAACCCCGTTGGCTGAGGCAAACACGTGGTATTTTTTATCTCGTTGTATTCGTGAATCCCATTTTTCCCACTCAAGCTGTTTGCGAAAATTCCGCAGGTCATATTCGTACGTGGCCGAAAGCCACGGGATTATAGATGGATCCAGGTCCGCCACGCTAACACCAGTTCAAAATTTCCAATCCTTGCTTATTTTACACTATGAAATATTGGAACATTCACTATCGCGCTTTATGATATATATAATTTCATTACAGTTTATAATTTCTTACAAATACTGTAATTATTTCAGTAACCGTAATCAATTTTTCATTCTCCTTGAGGTCTCCTTCGTAAATCTAAGATCATTTTCAACCTATCTCATCCTATCATTATGTACTTTCCTACCCTAAATCAACAGGATTTTCAAATATCTAAGTAGGAAATTATTTCCCATTCATAATATCTACAATCACTGATAATTTGTGTCCAAACTTCACAGGTTTTATTGCGTCTACCATTATCTTGAACAGGTCTTTCAATATTCTATATTTTATTTGGATTTCAGTTTGCGTTAATAACATCTTTTTCATACTTGTGAAAACCAATTTATTTTTTCTTTGAATTCTTCCGAAGCTTCATCTTCTCTCTCCGTCACTCTATTAATTTATATAAAAACAATAACTTATTGTAATCTGCTCTCCTTTAGATTGTCATTCAGGGCAGGTTCTACGAATTATATTTCAGTTGAACCCTTCAGGTATTCCAAAGTCATATTTGTCAATAGAATATGTGAACTTATGTTTAGGGCCACATTTAAGTCTTCTAATTAAGCGAATGAAGTGCATGGTAATGATAATGGGGAATGCGGCGGCGACCTCCCAGGCAAGTGGGGCGGCCGTGACGTCACGGAGGTCAATGACGCAGCAAGGGCATGCGCCGCACCTGCGAGGACGCTGCCACGTCAGTCCCGTCATTTATCAGCCGTTAACTTCTTCATTCCTCAAATTTAAGTCTGCCTACTACAGTACGAATTGTTTCCACAGTAACATTATTCTATAACGTGCATCTCTAAAAGATGTTAACCAAAACATTGCCCCCACGGTAACGACCCGCTTTTTTCTTCCTTCTATAGTATAAGGTTTCGCAATAAGGGCGGCTCCATGTTCAAATGCAATAAAACAAGGTGTGTGCTAGGTATTAACGACATTCTTTTTTATTATTTGACGTGTCTTTTAATTCAAGTAATGTATGAAAATTTATTTCTATGAAAAATTGTCACCTTACACCACAAAATGAGTAATCTGAAAAGAAAGTTGACAAATAATAAATATTACTAAAAAGTAAATGAAATTGTGTTGTTGAGGTATTCAGTTCTTAGACCGGTCTGGTGCAACTCTCCATGCTCAAGCCTTTTCATTTGCGCATAACTACCACATCCCACATCTCCCAAATCTGTTTAGCGTATTTCATTCTTTGCCTCCCTCTTCTTTTCTTACCCCAAACACTTCCGTCTAATTTTTGAAGAACCGTTAAACGAAGGTAACTAAATTTGTTTAAAAACTCTAATCCTTCAAGCATCCACATGTTGTTGTGGTATTTAGTCTTAGAACTGGACTGATGCCACCTTACATGCCAACCTATTTTGCGCAAGCCTTTTCCTTTACGAACAACTACATCAACCCACATTGTCCCAAATCTGCTTAGCGTATTTCACCCTTGGCCACCCTCTGCTGTTCCTACCTCACACTCTTCCCTCTAATGCAAGACCCTCATGTCTTAAAACGTGGCCTATTAATCTATCCCTTGTCTTGGTCAACGTCCTCTATATTGTTCACTCTTCTTCTATTCCTCGTTAGTGATTGTATCCATCCATCTTATTCTCCTATAGCACCATATTTCAAAGCTTCTATTATTTTCCTTTCTGCAACTCCTAGCGTCCACGTTTCGCACCCATATAACGCCACATTACGTTCGACAATTATTTTATAATGGTTTCATAATATTGATACTTATATTAGCCGCAAATAAATTCCTTTTTTTGCGTAAGTCTTCCTTGCCTAGTGCCATCCTACTCTTTATGTCTGCTACACTTCTACTATTCCTGGTAGCAGATTTCCTTAACTTCCATCAAAATATCCCTTCCCAATGTAAAACCCATTTTTTATAATTTATTTATTGAAAATAAACCCATATAAAAGGGTTGATAAAAGTCCATAAAGAAGATGTGGAAATGAGACGAGTTGTCGATGGACGGGATTTCTTGTATAGAAACTGTATAAAATTGTACTCCGAAGGCTGATAAGAAGCCTAAGTTGCATCTCTGAGGATGAAGAGGCTCGGCACTGCTCTACTGGAGATTCCCGAATCTGTCGGATGACGACTAGACGGATGCAACCGAAATTTGGACACATTGTGAATCCAACTCAAAAACGTCATGGATTGGTTTTTTCTCCGCCACAGTCTGGTTTTCAAGTGACACCTGTCCATTTGGACTTTAGGTTCACACAAGATCATTTACTGTATACTCTATACAAAATCATTAAAAACCAGCTGTGTTAAGTTTCGGATATGAGTCTGTGGTTGTGTATCATTTTCGTGTATGGAGTGATTTAGGTGGACGAAAATTGATAGGATGTAATGAGGACCGCGTCGGTCTCAACTTTAATATTCCTACTTCCTCCCAAACATTTTCTATTCACCTCAATTTTCCATTTGTACGTGCATAATGGAAACGTCAAAAAAACTTTACGAATTGTTAATCATTGTTATCTAAAGACAGAATTTTTAATCCACTCTCTTCGTAAATACGTTCTGCCGTCTTCTTTGTACGCATGTAAGCTTCTTATATGCCTTGAATGTGAGGATGTGTCCAGTACAAGTAACAAGTGAGCGTTCTAGCATATTACGAGGTTCTCCCTCTTGCGGATTGAATTTCTGTCCCTCACGGTTCGTCCAGTCTATAATTTGCCATGTTCGTAGTCAGATTATCGATTGGGTTACTCAATTAAAATATTTTTGCACATATATTTTTGTATTCATTATCATGGAACATATATATTTATTGATAAATGTATTTAAGGATTAACCTGTTTTATGAGACAAAACAATAGAAATTTATAAAGATAGAATACATTTTAGAAATTCCTAGACAGAAGTTTGCGAATAATTAAAAATTGTTATGAGAGTATGATTGAAATAAAAGAATGAAATATGCCAAGTACAGTACAAAATATTGAATTCTTCACACTCATTTTATAAGATTGAAATTTTAAATGTTTTAAATAGTTGTAGTTACAAGAAAGCAATCTTTATATACGACATTATACATGTCTTTTACGTGTACACAAAGAGTGGCCGAAAGTGAGAAATGGAAAATTTTAATTAGAAAACATTTAGTCCCCCAACTTTAGGGACATCATTAGTTGTTTCTCCACAAGAAATGTATACAATTAAACATACATATTAGAACAGAAATTAATAAATAAAATTAGTATGAAATCGTACTGACAATTAAAATAATACAAAAAATTAATGAGTGAAAACAATGGCAAGGAAACACATCGCAAAGCTCACAATGTAGTAACAGAATATTTTTATTCTACAAAATTTACATTTCATAGATTCCAGATCTGAGGAGGTCTAAACGTTTTCTAATTAATTTTTTCCTTCTCAAACCTTTGGCCACTGCTTGATTTTTATTTATATTATTAAGTCAGATAAAATAATTACTTTATTTATATATCAAATTATGAGATCTGCCATTTTATTAAGTATTAGCTAAAAAGTTCATGTTTCCTACGTTATTTCCTCCACGTACGCATTCACTTCTCATTATAGACATATCGTTATTTATTTGTTCAACGGAATTATTCTTTCACTAGGAATATTTGATCACGATGAAGTTGTGAAGATAATACAGATTCTTTCTGATATATATAAAAAAGAAATAAGTCGTGAACATAATAATTAATAGCCGACCACCTCTCCAACGCCAAACTCAAGACTGTGCCTTAACATACAGAAATTTTCCCCCCTCCCCCAAACACACACACTCAGTACAAGATTATCAAATCCTTCAGAGTTATCTGAACACACTTTTCTGTGGAATCATACGAGTTTTAATTTTATTATAATTCTTTTAAATTTAAAATATATATTCATAATTAAATAAAACATTGTTTCAATCAAAATGTGATCATTAATTTAATTTATTGTTTAAAATTTTGCGTATTCTTTAATCTATGAAATACGCAAATAAGACAATAATTTTGTTACATAGAATCTTATATTATTGTATTTTATTGTACCTAATTTAACATTTTGTAACTTACGTTTACTTAAATTACACCTTTTGTGAGGGGAGAGGGGGCTAACAGGCTATATAAGGGTGACCCTGACACTTTCAACACAGGAAGGGAATTGAAAAGGTGGGATGTGGAAGGTAGAGCAATTTTTGCATTTAGTTGACGAGACGGTAAGCCAGGCCGGCTAGAATTCTGCTCTAACTTCAAGCCCGGTAAGTGTGAAACTAGCTTACTCCGAAACTAGACGAGCATGGAACTGTTTACTCTCTGATACTGCTCTCAGACAGCTACCTGGTCCGTTCTAACCGTACTCTTTCAAACCTTCAACCCAGCGCCAAGATTCTAAAAAAATGTTAATATTATTCATAGAGAAACACCAAGCATAACGCCCCCTGTGATTGTTCGCATATACACTGACGATCTGACAATTCTAGGCAGAGGAAATAACGTGCAAGATACTAAAAACTGCATCCAAAACGCACTCAATCAGCTGCACTCCTGGCCTCAGAAAACGAGACTAGAGTTCTCCAAATAAAAGTGAAATTCAATGCTCCTCTTCAAGAAACTTAATCCAGCCCCCGTCGATCTAAAACTCGGAAGCGTAACGATAAATACCGTCCAAAACATAAAAGTATTGGGAATTACCTTTGACACGAAACACACTTACGGGAAGCATGTCTCCTCAGTAATCAAAGAATGTAAAATCCGTCTAAATATCTAAAAGTGCTTCCTGCTAAAAATTTTGAAGCAGACAGATTTATTTTACTTCTCACTTATAGAAATCTAATTAGGTCAAAATTGGACTATGAATATCTACTCTACGCAACAGCGAATAACTTTTAAGGAAACCACATACCGTACATTTTCATGACTACGCGACCATAAATCATTCAGCTCAAAGGTCACGTGGACAAGCACCGCATTGCTCTACATCAGAAAGTGTTCACAATACCGGGATAATTTTATACAACAGCCTTCCTCCAGAGGTTGAAAACAAAAAAGCTTCGCGAAGCAGAGTAAAAGTATTCTATTAAATGGCGCGTTTTTCTCTGTACAGGATTTTTTAAATCGTATTTAATATATCTATTATTTAAAAATAAGGTTCCTGCAAAAGAGTTGAATGTGTTACCCTATAAAATAACACACCACATAGCTTTAAACTCTCTGTACAGTTCTTTCTGCTCTTTTGTTTGATGTATTGCCTGGAGCTAAGATAGGACAGTTTCCTGGTCGCGTAGCTCCAAGTAGTGAAAACTCCATCGCGTGTGCTTGTGTTTCTCAGTGTGTGTTTGTGTTTTTTTGTGTGCGAGCAGTGTTTTTAAATACTTTAGACTATATACTTTTTATTTTATTTATTTTAAGATTATTTGTAATTAATTATGTACCTTATTATGTTTCTAAAATTATTTGTTATTTGTACTGTATGACGTATCCTATTTCCTCAATCGAAGATAAATGGAAACAACAATAAATCTAAATCTACACAATGGAGCCCTTCTTCATAGAAGCTCAGGAATCCGCCCATGATCACAGAAGGGATACCCTGCTTATCAGAGTATGCACTGCCAAATATTAAAAAAATACAAAACTGTAATGAACCTCCGTGGATATTTTTCCCTAAAACCAACCTAAGAGATCACCAATGCTTTTAAAGAATTGTGAATAAAAGTCCACGAAAAGCTAACACAATCATGGAATACTTAGAGACAGAAAGAACCATTCTGAAACAAACAACTTCTACGCTTTAAAACACAACCAAAAAGTTAAGAGAAGAGACCAAATAAATTTATCGAGAATAATAATTGGACATACAAAAAGAACACACCATTTTATTTTAAGAAAACAACCCCCACCGATTTGTGACCAGTGCAAAATTGAGATTTCAGTCGAATACCTGTTAAAAAATGAGAGAATTAGAAAATGATTTCAACAAGTTTTTGCAAGGGAAAAATGCACGAGAATATTTAATAAAGTTCTTTTAAAAAACATATTTTACCATAAATTGTAAACTACTATTGTATATGAATATGTATATTAAAATTTTTTAAATGAAATCACAAATATTAAGTTAAATTGTATAAAATTGTTAATTCAAAGATAAAACTGTATTGGAAATTGTAATTTTAATATATTATAAATCAATAATGACTACTTTGTTGATGAGACGATAAATAAATATATATATTATTAAATTAACTAAAATAACTAGTTTTTTTTAGTCCACACAAATTTAATTACAAAACTTTTATGCAATATATAAAACAAATAAACACAGCTTCTACACAAGGACATACCTACACAAGTAACCATCTAGACTACCCCATGTCAATGGACGTCACCGACGACGTGGCAAAAGAACAATTAGATGCCACGTCCCAATCTCAGCACCAATCATCGCCCTACAATCAAAAAGGGGGCAGCACACCCTGAAGACGCGTAGCATAAACAACAAAGCAGCATACTCCACGACGAGGCTGAGTTCACTGAGTGTCGAATCAATCAACTTTCCATACGAGTACACTCCCTATTTCCCACTCTACCAAACGTAAAACAAGAAGAGGAAAACCATAATCAGTTAATCCGGATTTACATTAACCAATTAAATTCATCCACAATTCCCACTTCCAACTCATCCTTCTCCATCACAACCAGGTTCCAGGTATTGCAAAACCTTGACGACGAACGAACAAAAGCACTTCAAATTTCTCCAAAAAACCGTCTTCAGCAACCATACAACGTCAACATTATGATACAACAAATGAAATCCATGTGTCCATCGCCGTTAGCATACAAAATGCAAGACCAGAAGCAAATTAAAAACCAACACCATCCCATATTTTATAATTGTCGTATACTAAATTCAAAATAACAATCCAGAATTCAAACCTTCCAAATAAAATTAAAGAGAAACTTTCACATAGTCCTGAGGAGCATACATCCAAAAAACGACCAAAACATCATCATCCCCCAACTGAAATAACTGAGTTACTCCCCTGTATAATTCCTCTCAGTAAGAAACCCCTATTAACAAAATTGGTATTTCCTTATTCTTCCTTGACCTCCTCTCTGACCCCAAGAACCGTACCTCACCCACCTTTACCATTGCTATAAAATACGAACTCCCTAAACGAAAAATTTAAATCCCTCAATGTATCCGATGCCAAAAATACGGCCATACAAAAAATTATTGCTTCAATTCACCCCGTTGCGTTCGGTGCGACATCCCTCACCCGCCCAACAAAAGCCCTATCTCAAAACATCTTGTAGCCATATGCATAAATTACCATAGTAACCGTACCGCAAATTATAAAGGCTGCCCAATATTACAATCCATCCATCCTATACAAAACTTAACCAAAATAAACACGCCCCACTTCAGCAATCCCAACAAAAACATCTTCGCCCCCCACTAACGTTTCCCCAAACAAAACAAACCCTACAAATTAACTCCAACCCCACATCCTATGCCAATATCGTCAAACAAAGGCCACTTACACCCCACAAATCCCTCATCAAACAATTTCTGATTCCTCAAACAAAATTAGACATCCTGATCTCCATCATAATACCAATAATTCATTTCATAACTACAATAATCCCCAAGCTGATAAATTCGTAAAAAATTGTGCTATTCCCCCGCAATACCTCCCCATATGCACCTGGAGATACCAATGAATAACACATAATTAACCTATTCCTACAAAATAACAACATCGGCCTTCTGCTATTAACTGAAACCAAACGCATCGTCACCCAACCGTATAGCCTCCATAACTAAAACCTCTACAGAAACGACCATTCTACCTCCTCCAGGAAAGGTGGCTCCGCATCCGAATAAAAATTTCAAAGGACCAAAACCAACTCCCGTCTGTAACTCACTCATAACTCCAACTAATGCAACATTAAACTCATCCACAACACTTCCATTGACATCATCTTATTCCACTCTGCCACAACCAAGTACCTGGCGAAAGCTCCTCTCTTTCTCCAAATTCCAAACACCCCACCTTCGGATCCATAACATCCAATTCGCGAGGCAATAGCCTAAACTACATTCTCTATGTCAAGATGCACCCTACTGAACCAACACACTACCCAGACAGCCTAAACTGACCAGACGTCCTAGACTTCATCTACCGCAAGACCACTCAATACTTCTCAAACTCAAAAGTAATGCACGAAATCAGTTCCAATCACCATCCATAGCACGCCTAAGTCTTCTCCCCCGCCCCCTTCCACTCCTCCGACTCCATTCTACCAACAGCACCCCACAAATCAAATATCACTTGTCCCGACAAAAAGAGAAACTAACAAACATCAACATCCCACTGAAAACACTCTTTCGCATAGATTCTGCATGAAACATTCTATCATCGTCACATCATTGCCTCCTTCCCATAAAACATATTCTACCACAAAATCCACAATATCCCTCAATAGCAAGTTGCATAACCATCTCCTATGAAACCTCCTTTGTCACATCCAATATCCAACCTCTCCAAATCTCCTAACAGCGTGCAACAACCTACAGCAATAGCCCAAACAATAACGAACCAGCATCAACCCCGCCGAATCAATAATAGCCACATTCAAACTAACGAAAGACCTTACGTCCAAATGAATTTTTATCTAAACAAATCATTAATATCTACAATAACAGAAACCAACTATCAAGGAACCATCTTAGATTCAAAACTCTCATGAAAACTTTACATTAATCATCTCCTCTCCAAAGTCAATCATAAAGAGAAAATCCCCTCTTATCATCATCACAACCTGATCCTATGCCTATCCATGTGAGAGATAACAGCCAAAACCCACTCAGGTTAAATTCAAACAAAAACTAAAACATAATCCTTCGCACCATTGCAAACTCTCCTTGGTACCTCAGAAATTCCGTCATACAACACAATGTCAAACTTCCCAAAGTCAGCTGCTTAATCATGATCTCTCTAATTAAAAGCGCCTTCAACCACCTCTCCCCACCTCTACGCTAAGTCCCAATCGACCTCATTCTTCCCCCAGTACGTTGAGACATCACTACCCTCCCATATCATAAAAAGAATCAATTACCACCTGTCAACCTTCAAACTTCCAAATCGTATTCCCCTCTGATACACGCAAACAACAAACAAACAAAACAACTTTGCTAAAATAGGCTAATGAATTTATTATTCGTTCATGTATACGCGTGAATTATATACGTCATTTTAATCTGGTAAATGCATCATTTTAATTTTATATATACTGCAACAAAAATTGTAACCGACTAATAAGCATAAGTTTTTATATAAATATACAAAAAACGTTAGGAGAAATAATATCAAACAAACCGACACAGTAAAAAATATATTTAACGCAAATATAGTATGAATAAATTTATGCCCCCTCCACCCGAGACCCTAGGGTTGACAGTCATGTCTTACTCTGGCAGTGTAGAATATTTGGTCGTAATTACTCCACACGCTTAGATTTGTGTGCAAAACATACTGTAAATGATTATTGGGGAATATATTAATTAATGAATTTAAGTTAAGGTTTTAATATATACATTTATTTGAAAAAAAATTTAAATGTGATCCTGCGCGAAGATTACAAATACAAAATAAATAATTAAAGGGGACGATTTTAAAGTTCTCAGGGTTAAATTATTATTTGGGTGAACACGTGCAGCAGTTTCCGTTCACTTGACGAACCTGTTTTGTTTGCCTGTGCGTCTTTGTGTGGATTAACAGGCGACTGGACTCCCTTCTTCCGTCGTTGTTCTGGTTGAGCCTGCTGGAGCTGCTGGTAAATAATGGTATGAAGTTGTGCTGTCGGAATTGAGGAAAAGTCTACTTTTCCGCCTTCTTCCCTCGTTGTTTTCCTCGTCGTTAAAACCTTACTCCTTTGCTGTTTCATCGAATGATTAAACCCTGCTCGTCTCTGTTCCTCCACTTTTCAGTGCCTCACCTCAACTGTCCACTGCTTCCTCAGCTGATCATAACATACTATCTTTCTCCGCTGCTGACTCGACTTCAATGTCTCACACTATACTTCTCCGCTAGCTCCTCGACTTGTCGAACGGTTCACCGTCTTTATACTGTCCACTGCTTCCTCGACTTGACCGCTTTTTTCATACTGACTGTTTTTCCGCCCATCACCTTCGCAGGTGAAATCCATATAGTCCCCTTCCAAGGGATAAAACTATCCCACGTGACGATTGTCTGCCAATCCTCGTGAGTTCTCCGTGCGGCGCAGGAAATTTTTGATGACACAGGAAACAGTGTCCCTGGGAAATTCCGAAAGGTGAACGCTCCCTCAGCCAAAAACAAGCCTACCGTTATAAGCACGCAGACAGCCGCCATCTCGGAGCCGGGAAAACCCCCTTTTACCTGGCCAGCGACATGCTCTTGCAAAAATTTTATTTTATCTAAAATTCCATAAACTGAAATTAAAATTGGACAGGGTTCTTTCTACTGCTCTACAACACACACACATTCCATTTTATTACAAAGACATAAAAACTTTAAAGTAGAGTTACTTGTAAATGAGTGATTTCAAAACTACTAGATACTGTATGCGATTATTGTCATTGTCCATACCTCATAAATGTCCTCTGCTTAAAGTATTTGTAAGAAATTAATTATTCTTGATAGCTTAATAATATAACAGAAACCGAATAATAGAATATTTACATGGAGTTAAAACTAATTAGCAGCATAAAAGTGATGAAATAGATTGCCACAAGATTAACAATAGGATGCTGCTTGGCCCTTGGCCAGAAATCAAACCTCTGAATTTATTGGACTTTAGTCCGTTACTCAGCACGTAGTAGTGTCGAATGGTGTCAGTAACACTTGATCATTCAACCGAAATGAGGATGCTTTCGCTCCTTTTTGTTCAGACGTTTACGGGGAGTGACTCCGAAAGGATCCGAATGCTTTGAGACAATCCTAACGTTATATGTGCAGTAAGTACTTCCATAAGTGGTTGGGATTTGCGTAACAGTATCAGCGGACTCTCCCATCACTCTATTCAGTATTCTGATTCGACACATTAATTGACTCAGACCATTATTCGTCAATTAATTCGACTGAAATGTACATTTGCAGTCTTTTTCAGCTGAAGAATGGATTCGACGATGGTAAAATATTAGACAGTTACCAAAATTACTTATAATTCCACTTTTTACTAAGGACGATTAAAATACATTCAACACTATTCATCACATATACTTTTAGTCGAAAGAGACCGCAACTGACCATTACAGTCGAGTCAATGGATGAATGTTGGTTGCGTTGTGGCTGATTTAATTTCTTCTGTTGAATGACCATTCGGCCATTTACCAGCACTTTACATGGTCTCAGTGAACGACTACGCAAAACCTTATCTCTCAATATTGTTCTTATTTTTTCTTGTGAGGAATATACACCGTTGTGCAATATTATTCACGGTCTACACTTCTTATTGCATCCTCCTTATCTCATAACTCACAGTTCAAGCCAAATACTTAACTAATCATCCTATAGTGATTATATTTTCACTAGTTATCTTGTTATTGACTTGTGAATATTTTCATATAGTTTGATTGATTTGCTCTGCAATTTTATCATTAAGTCTGGTTTAGCGCTTTTCCATTGTTTCATTAGCTTTTCCCTGAATGTTTGCTTTGAAATTTTATCTTTACATTAAAATTGGATCTCTACCATATTGTTGGACTTCTGATGTTTTTGTTGTGTGTTGATATTGTTGTTGTAAGTTTTTGTTTCCATATATTTTTCTTTAAATCGGTCTCAATTTCACCTTCCTAGGGTTAATTTTCTGTACATTTTCCTCTACAGGGAGGAAAAACCTGAAGAAGACATAATAGCATGCCGAAACGGTGTTTCGAGTAAATTTATGTAATAAAGTCTGTAGAATGTCATCAATTTGTTTAATTATATACAACAGACGTTAAAATTTAACCTTTAAAATCATGTCCAGTTTGATATTTATGTATTGTCACGTTTCTGTAGGATCGTGAGATACAGTAACGCATACACGTAGAGGTTATAGACGTTTATTTAACACCGAAGGCTCGTCCCGCGTAAGACTCCGATTCGGAATCCAGTACAATTTATTCATACATGTAGTATTCCAGAAACAGAATATTCTCGAAACAGAAAATACTAGAAATGAAAGGTAAACAAATAAAAAAGTATTGCGTCGGGTCGGATTCGAACCCGATTTCATACTTCTGCAGTCCATCTCTATACCGCTATCTTTTGAGATTTTGACATATTCATGTTTGTTTTACCATGTTACTTTCTGTTTGATTTGCCAGTAAGTTTAAAGTTCAGTGGGGTGTTATTCTTTTGATTCATTTCGTCTTTATTTTTCCGGTAAACCGCTCAACACTTATTACAATGAATGAACTTATTTACCGTGTTTTGAGACATGAAAGTCTTATAAAATTATCATTAGAGAGAAGTGTGTGGGGTAAGAGCAGAAGAGGGAAGCCAAGGACCGCAGATTAGGGAGTATGTGACAATGTATCTATAAAAAGGCTTGTGCTGAATAGGATAGCATCAACAACAACAAGGGTCAATAATTATTCTCATATTTACTACAATTAATTGCACTTGAATTTTTATGAGACATAAATTAGAAGGTTTTATCACATTATATTAATTCTACACATGCAGATCATCCCTTTGCAGTATCATATCGATTGATGAAGCATAGATCTTGTACGGAAATGTAATCACTCATAGAGCACAGTCTTTTCTTTTCTACTGTACATCGAGCGAGCATTAAATAATGAGACATCAAGATCATAATTTAGCGTAGAAAAACTTTAATCTAATCATTAAAAGCATTTTTTAAAAAAATTATGAACCTAGAGCATACTAGTAAAAAATCTATGATTTCCAACGTTCGTATCCCAGAGGAAAGTAGTGGATTTATTCTACTAAATCGAATAGTTATAAATAGAATACGTATCTGAAAAGTACGGTGCATTAATTAATTGTATTATTAAAGGTATTATAAATTTAATGATAATTCTAATTATTTATCTGTGTATATACTGTACTATACTATCTTTATTAATTATTAATTAAGCGTGGAATTTTAATTTATATTTAAAATGGGTAAAATTCAATAATTATTCTAGTTTACTAAAATGAAAAACATTAAAGTTTTTTATTTTTAACGATCCCACAAGCAATTTTATATTCAAAACAATATAAATTTGAGCAATTATATTTCAATTAAAGTCGTGAAATAAACTCATTTTCCCAGGGGATATGGGCCAAGTAGCAGAAAAACCTTAATTAAATATTGCATGTGATAAATGTTTATCTCATCAGTGTCCCAAGTTTAAGCGTCAGTCAATGCGAGGGGCGTCTACGTGTCGACGTCAGTGATGATGATGGCGGGAATCTCGATGTGGATGTGATATGCATTCTACACTATGTCTGTTCACTCATAAAATCGTTAAAACATTTTCAATCCGTCACCTTTTGCTAAAATTACTCCATCTCTCTACAAAAAACAACCCACCAAAACTGTTGTGTCCTTGCCTATTTATTAAAATGTTCGCGCCTTCTGGGGTTTGCAAGCCGCCTTTTTTTGTAGAGCTGCTTAGTTTCCTCCCTTGACCTCAGGGAAGCGTCAAATTCCATTTACCATGAACTATTTCTTTATTGCCCAACGCCTCCATTCCCAATACATTTTTTAATTAAATAATTTTAAGCGAAAATGCGTGCCACAATACGCACACGATTCTGGGGGCGACATAAGTCAGGTCCAGTTACGGACCACGACAATAGGGAAAAAATTCTCGAATGTGCTGCAGAGCCTATAAAGAAGTATACGTATTTTAATTTAGATAATTTTTGTATTAAGTCACATTTCTTAGTAGTAACATCGGCTGACTGGTAGAATCTGGGAATTACCAAGCAAACCGTTGGAGACAGAAGTCAGTTGTAGTACCTGGTGTCTGGACCACGACAATAGGGAAAAAATTCCCGAATTTCATGATTTACCCAGCCAAAACTAATATCTACTTGCTGTATGCGGGCCTGTAATTGCTTCTGTAGACCACAAACTTTGTGGAATCTAGAAAAACGCGCCAAGGAATTAAATTTAATTGGGAAAATTTTTGAACAAGGGGTAGAAATTTAACCTCAAATTTAGGATAGCAGTCATTAAATACACACAGATGGGTGTTGGAAAGTCTGAGAAGGTAATGCTGCGACCCCAAAGCAAACTTGTCTCCCATTATTCGAAAGGGCATTATAATAGTTTCCAATAGCCCGATCTACCTGATGTAGGTTTTGTAGGGTTTCTAATGCATTTCTTTTTGTCAAACGCCGGGTAGTAACCTAACCTACAACCCGCGGGCCCTAGCGAACCCTTGGCTTCCTTGCTCTACCTTCCATATCCCCCATTATCAATTCCCTGCCTATGCTATTAAAGGGGAATTTCCTGCTTCAGGATTGTAGCCTGTTATCCAAAACATATATAACTTTTTGCTCAAATGTTTGGACTTTTTCAGATAAATTGTGAATTGTATAAATACATAAATATCTGGTATTTTTATTTTTGACTGTGTTCAGTGACGGTTATGGTTGGAAATATTAAGTAAAAATTAAAGAATGCAGCCGCTTTGTCGGCAAACAATATTAATATTTATTTAAGATCTCTACTGTTTGATTGATTAGCGAAATGCTCCATATCAAGTGTATTAATAAGAGGGTTTGATGTTGCAGTTGGAAAGACATCATATTCTAAATCACGTAAAGCAATTTCGTCAAAGAAGTGGCTGAGAGGACTTTCCATAGGAGAATTAAATTATTGTCGTGATGTTGATGTCATTTTCTGCATCATTACTAATTCCATCTTACACACGTTTAATATTTATCGTCCTTCTATTAAATTCACTCACGAAATACAAGAAAATCTTACTCTTAACTGTTTAGATGTGTTTGTTTCGTTTGCTAATGATATAATTTACAAAAATTGGTATCGCAAACCAACTTATTCTGGCTGGCTTTTATACTTTTATTATGCACATCGTATCCAACAAAAAATCCGTCATATATGTTCTTACCGGTAAAGCCACATTGCTGTCTTATCATAAATTTCACCATAATAATATTGAAATAGTCAAAGATATTCTGATCAACAGAATTACATAAATAAATTGATTAAAATAATATAACATATAAAGGCCAAATACTCAACATCATTCCCACTCGACCATGAAGAAATTACATTAGTATGCTATTCCACCAACCTTTACATAAATCTTTGTATATCCTATTCCACGCCTATAACATCCAGCTCATAACTAAAGCAACCAATATTATTATTAAACATTTTAAAGACCCAGATGAAAAAAAAATCACAATGTAGTTTATCATTTTAATTGTAATAACATACATGTGTCAAACTAAACGAGCCATCGGCACCATAATTAAGGAACACATATCCAATATCAAGCTTCCACAAGACATATTATGCGACATATCTTAGAATCTAACCACACTATTGTAAATTTGTGTCTTCAATCTGAAGAGAACCGAAATACGTACTTGTATAAAATTTATTTTTTCTTTTATTAATTTTTGTTTGCTTTTGGTCTCAATTAAACATTTACAGTGAAAAAGCTAACCATTGCTGTTTCGTATAATTGTTATTTTTGTTAATGTCAGGTAATTGATTAATTAAATTAACTGAATCAGATATTAGTAAGTCCGTCCCCATAAAGACCAAATAATGAACACACAAGTGAGCTAGGCACGCATATCCCATTATTGACTCGTATTTTAGATTAACGTGTTAGACATAAACGATTGTGGTGCATAAGCATGTTAGGTTTGGTGACTCGAAATTTTGAAAACAAAAATGTCTTCTATCGTCTCATGTGGTATTGTCAAAAAAACATATAAATTCACGATATGGAGGTGTGCCATTACATGGAGTTCTTCAAAAGGGGTTTTCTCTAAATCGTCTAGTCATGCAATGTTTCGAAAATATTTTCCAATTAACTCAACAATACCTGAATCGAAATTAAAGTAGAGAAAATGTTTAAAATAAGTAAAACTAGTTACCAATATATCGGGTCGTTGCAGTATGTACTTTTACAGATTTTAAATTACGTTTTGAAAGGCGTATTTATAAATCTAACGTTTTATTATCTTAAGAGCAACGTAGTGATTTCCTTCTCGATAGTTACAGACAGACCTCATTGGAATAATAAAAACATTTTGAGTTTCTATCAAAATAATTTATTTATATTAATAAATTTATGTAAGGCTTAAAATGTACTTGGATGTTATTCTAATTTATTTTCTCAACATCAGTAAAATTATTTTGAGCATATGAGTTATTATATCACATAATAGTAATAAGATTTTGATGCTTTCTCAATGAAACAGTAACCGACATTTATCAATGATGTGGAATCCCAATTTGAGGAGATTCTTCAATTGTCCTCCAAGACATATAAATGAAATATTGGGGCTACAATAAAAAATAAAACTACAATAAAACTTAAATAACTTCTGTGTTAAACAGTTTGTCAATTCTTATGTTACTCAAAGATTATATTCATATTGTTATATGAATTGCTTAGTAATAGTTACAGTGCATTTTCTAAAAAAATATCGTTGCCTTCAGGTATCAGTTTTACTCGGCAGTTAAATTTACAACTTAGGTCAGCAGTAACGTCTGCAATGGCGTGGCGTGGCGTGGCGTCGCGTCGTGTCGTGGCGCTCTTTATGATACAGCCGAGGACATCGCCAAGTCTCTGGTCTTAGTAGTTTTACATAGCCTTGTAACTTGTCATATCAAGGACGATACTAAGTTTTCCTCCTGAATTCTTCGTCTTCGTTTTTCATTATTGCTTACCTTCTTAATATATCTGCTCAAATGCAGCTGTTCCGTACTTTAATAATATTATATGAATATTGCTTCCTAATGATTAATTCATCACAGTTCAGTACTTAATTAATCGAATTTGATCATTTATGTTTTTATTCATACTGTCATGTATGAATAGATAAATTACAGCAATAATAGAATTTTGAACATCTTGTTTTATTTTCTCACTATAACAGCTTTTTTACATGAATAAAAAATTAGAAATTTGTCAGTTTAGAAACTTGGTGTATTAATTATCCTGATTCTGTAGTTAGAGAGATCGGACACATTAAATTGAAAAAATAAAATACATTCCTCCCTAGTTACGGATGGTTCCTTGTCATATTTGAGAATACAGACCGTATACATTCTATTGGGTTTAAACATGTTTTCTCGCTGATCGTGAGCTTAACATTATTTATATTACTAGTGGTAGTTCCTACAAGACGTTTCGTTCCTAAATTTGGAGCCTTATATAATGTGAATAAAACTAAAAATACAAAATAATTATTTGCAATATTTATTAATACATTTACAACCATCAGGTTGTAAACGACTCTGGACGGAGCCCACGGCACAAAATCATCTGGGGTTACATATGTTTTTCAATAATAATTTACCTGATTAATACCCCAAAAATGGACCAAGCGTTGTAAGTGTATTTCATAAATATTAGGCTACATCTTTATGACAAATTAGCTGGACAATTCATTAATATTTGAAGATGCCAAATTATTTAAACATTGTACAATTAGAAACAATAACTCATTTGAGTATTGTTGTGATGTTGTTGTAGTATTCAGTCATAACATTAGGCTCTAGCTAACCTAACTTGCGTGAGCCTTTTCATATCCGCATAATTAGTATCCTCCCTAATCTCTTTAGCGTATTCCATCCTTGAACTCCCTCCTTTATACTTACTCCACCCAGTTCCATTAATGCGGACATTTCATGTGCGTTTAGTTTGACTATTATAACTCTAATAACAATTTAACAGTTAGTTTGGCATATAACCTTAATAATTTTATTTTAATATTTCAAAAAAACTTAAATTATTGAATTTTTCATAGTAATTCAGATATAATAATTTTTAAAGAAGTCATTAAGCTTGTATTTATTTCAAAATAGTGGAGACCTACATATATATATAAATTTCTTACTGAGTAATTTTGCAGGTAATTTATTAATTTTATTTTTAATTTTAGCCAACCTAATTTTAATATATTTGTAAATGAAATGTAAAGAATAAGTAGTAAGAAGATACTATCTACAATTTTTCCCAGATTAAATTTATGATAGCGCTGAAGAGATAATTTGACATCCCTTTTTACTAGACTATAAACCATAGTTTCTTATTGGATAATGGGTGATTTGACATGTAATAATTTTATACATTGACTTTTAATTATATCAAGTCCATTAATACGGATATTTTTGATAGCAATTGCTAATTATCTTATTGATAGGAAGAATAACCAAAACATCAAGAAAGTTGACAGAGCGATCTTTTTCATTTCGATTGTAAATATCCTTTCAGGGTTGTAATTATTAAAAGTATTAAGCTAATGGTTTATGTGGAATCTAAAGATAATACAAAAATAGACAACATACTTGAAATATCTTAGTGGTTTTAAATCTAAATATGTAATACATAAGGCTTCCAAATCTCTCATAATTTGCGCGAAGAAAAGACAAAGAAAAATTCCCAATGATTTCATGATAGTAATTGTTATTGAACGAAAAATAAGTGGAATTTATTATTACATTTATTAAGATAAGATTTTTTTGTCAATTTAGAAAAGTAGTTATCCCATCTATATTTAAAACTTGGTATAATTAATACATAGGTAAAAAATTTAAATGGTCAAAAAACTTTTAAGACGTTTTGACTAAAATTATTTTCCTCATTAAGAGAAATATATAGAAATGTTATGAAGAGGGGTGGTAGTAGAAGTAACGGTAATTATGAAAGATAAATTAGGTTTATGTATTTTACCTAGAGCATAGGTTCTGGCAATATTAGCAGAAGTTAAAAGGTAGGGGGAAAAGTGCTGTTGTCCACGTCATTTTCTTCTTTAAGTTTTTCAAATTAATCTAATTGATCAATAATTAAAGTAATGGATTTAATTTTTATTGTAAATTTTATTTATTTTTAGTGTGACAACGTTTCAACTTTATAAAACTATTTAGTCATATTTCTTTGGCAGATTCAGTAAAGATTACATCAGGATTATTAGAAATGTACATTTTGTAGTTTTGCGCAACTTATGATAATTCTCTATACAGAATTAACTCATTGTTAAAGTTTTCCATTGTATTCCTGAAACTAACAATACGCTTATGAGTTATTCTTTGTAACTGTTATTTCAGCCTCGTTGCTTGTGCGACATGCACATTAAAATTTTTATCCATTTCAATTTCTTGTTTCCGTGAATATTTTTTCATTTTATAACATAATTGTATTATACACACACACACTCACATATATATTGTAATGTAAAAGCGCAGGTGCCTGTTGATTTTGGTTCTATAGTGTCATTGTGAAGTGCAGTTGGGCCTACAATGAAGGAAGTTTTGTGCCCGACAATAGAGGCCAATAACAATGTAGAATTGGCTGAAAGTGGGTAAAATCCTGAGGAGATCCTCGGAATTTTGTGGAAACAATCGATGGCGGGGAACTCCCGGGGCGAGAAGTTAAAAAGGAGCCGTTCGGAGGCTGAGACGAGCAGATCAGTTGGAGGAGAGAGAGGAGAATCAATCAAGCAGTTGCGGAGAGAAGGGACGACGAATCCAGTCGGAGCCAGAAGGGACGACGAGAACAGTAGACGAGGAGAGAGCAAATGATGAGTTGGACCTCTACATTCATGGATGTAAAAAAACTGCAAGACGCACTAAAGCCAGAGAGACGCGGAAACATTCGTGAGGTTGAATGTTTGTAGGCCCAGTAATTTTTGGTAAGTTCATCAAAGCTGTGAAACTTGCTCATTGTGCTGATTGTATAAATTTAAATGAGTTTTTTTTCTTTTTTTCAGTAACTGCATACTCCATTTCTCGAGAAATCCAAAATCCCCTGAGATATTGTTTCATGTAAGCATTATAAAGTTGATAAATATAAAATTTTCAAACCGATTAAAATTTGTCATTAAATAAATTAATGTCCTATCCCATATATATTGTAAATATTTATTTTCATTGTTATTACAATCGTACAAGATGAGGTTCTAAAATTTAGGAACGAAACGTCGTGAACGAACTACTGTTAATAAAGTTTATATCACTTTTTTTCTGATATATAGGCTGTTTTTCATTTTATTAATATTAATATAAGATGTGTATTTGTATAAAATGACTTATTTGAAACAAGTGTCCACGATATTGTCGTTTATCGCCACTTAATGTCCCCGCTCCCAACCTCGCGCCGAACTGGCCTGCGCCAAACTGGCGGCACCTAGACCCCACCAGAGTATCTGTAGCGGTTGTACTAAACGCTCCAGGTACTCTCAGAAGAGTTTTCCTCCGTACCTGTTGGATCTTCTGAGAAGGTATCATTAATTTTAGCCTATGTGCCCACACTGCGGATGCGTCTCCAGCAATTGCTGCCATTTTTTATCATGATAAGTTTTGAAACATTTTAATGGATTTTTTGAAGTTTCTTTGTTGCCTATCTTGTTATCTTATTCATTTCTTTGATACCTTTATCTTTTTATAATATTTATCTTAAGTTCCTCACACTCCTAATTCAGTGTTTGCCCAGTCTAACTATCGGGTTACGTTGTAAGCTACCTTTTAGGAACAAATGTTACTTAAGCACCATATTTCAACGTGCCGGCGGGATTCTCTTATTTTTATTTCCACTCTGTTGTCGCCTTCTACTATCAACGTTGTCAGCGTAAGCGACTACATCTCTGGTATCTTGTTGTTCAAGTAGACTTTGCACACAGAGATTCCAAAATATTGGTCCACATACTGATCCTTGAGAGCATTCTTTTGTTATTATTTTCGCCCCCAGACTGTCTAAACTCCACCCTTCCGGGTCCCTCAACAAAGATGTCCCAAATACGTCGGATTTGTCACCCGCGTCCAAGCTGCCGTTTTCCAGGAAGTCATTACAATATACGCGCTGTAAAAAAATAAGCATGCATCTCCAATTAACAATTAACTTGCGCTATATCCAGCCCAACACCTTTACTGTTCCTTTTTTCCTTATAAATTCCTCCCCGTAATTACTATTGTCTCATATATTTTACATAATTATCTGAGTGTATGTTCGCTATATGTTTCTGGCCACATATCTCAATTATCGTTACTTTTTAGAAAGTTTATATTATGGTTTCTGTATTTCCTTTTCTTGCCTTTAACTATTTTCCATAAGTCTATCACGTTATCTGAGTTGTTAAACTTTTCCATGTTATAAAACCAGAACTCACTCGTGTTTTTTCTAAATACTGCTCGTATCTTTTTCAGATTAAACTCATTTAAGTAGTCAGCTAGCAACACTGATTTCGAATCTAAGATGATTGCTTGCTCCTTCATTGGGTTAGATTCCTTTGATGCCATATCTGTATACGATTTTGATTGATCCGCTTTGTAATGTATTAAAATTAGGCTATGTAAGCGTTAAGTCTCTGCGACGCAATTTTTGGCTTTGTGTGGCCTCGCTTTCCCTTACGGACAATGGGGACGACACTCTTTACAATACATGAAAGGGCCTTTAACGAACAAAGGGACATCCGTCATTAATTTTTGGAAAGGATTTGCCTCCGCTAGTCGGAAGTTGCGTGAATAATTTGGAATTGCTACCGGCTACGGAATAATATGAAACATCTGGAACGATACTTGTTCATACTTTGAAACTGAAAATTTTCTTATTGGCTACAATTATAGAAGCCAACGGATCCTATTGAAAATTGCAGCCTATTGGCTGCTGGAATTAAGTAGGATGGCATCACAACGAGGTGACGTGTGAGCGGAGAGACAGAAAAGTGAATCTAAAACTGAAAATTTCTAGCCACCGAATGGGAAAATGAAGTCTCTGCTATTTTTTGGCCAAGGCGTCCGTGATTCAAGGAGATTTACAACATTTTTGTATGAATCTGCTCTAAATTCTGGCCAAGGCGTCCAGGACACAGCGAGATGATCTCTATGCAGAGGTGTTTCCAGACTGCCATCACTCCAAGTCAGCAAGCTGCAGAATGCAGCTGAAATTTCGCGGGTATCGTTAACTATGATTTTATAGAGTTCACATTGCGAGACCTATTGCCATAAAACTAAGTTGCTTCTTTCGGTCCACACCACAGAGGACCGTTATTTTAATAAGTCTCAGTTTAATATTTATTATTGCTAACGTTTTTCATTTGTGTATCTTTTAATTAAAACTATTTATTGTTATTAAAGTCAGAATTTTAAATGTAATCTCTTCTCTTTAAAACCTCTCGTTAATTGATCCGTTATTATTTAATAATTAATAAGTAAATCAAACTACCCCCACTCACATATATGTTTTTTTAATCATCTTACTTGCTTACACGTCTTCTCTCAATACATTACTGTAACTGCGCCTCTATTCAAATTTTATAAAATAACAACCGACCAATCCCCGCTCAAAATTCGTTTTTTGCCTTCCTATACGAATGCTGATTAGCGTGGTTTATTCCAACCCTGTCACATGAAACACGCCACTGCTTGGTAGTTTCGTCACGTAGGCCACGTGTCCCATTATACTGTGACCCATATCGCCTTGACCTTTAAAAGCGGTTATGAAAAAGTTTCACACAACTAATACCTTTTAAATTCAGAATTAAACTCTAATCCTTATAATAATCAATGATTACTTACCTCCAACCACAAAATTCAATTTTCATAATTGAAAACCCATTAGGAACAGCTTCTTTAGTCACAATATATATACTTAATTTACTTTCAGTCAAATATTTAAATTGTTTTGTCAATAAAACACTGAGATTAATATGGGTGGGGATGAACTATTTTAAAATTATTAATTATTATAAAAATTTAAAAAAATAAAATTTAACATTTATTTATGAAAATATACTATAATTGGATCGCTTTTAAATTACAAAGCCGGCCTTTTTTAAAACTATTTAACAATATATATTTACAAACATTAACTAGAGTCATATCGTCTAAATGAGCCTTCTCATTTCGCAGAACACAAACTTACTAATTACTGATTTCCAAAACTCGGGTATTGTAACTGATGATATTTATATTATAACCGAAGGAATACTTATGTTTTAGGAAGAAAAATGATTATAATAAAAGGTTAAATGAAAGTGGGGTTAATTCCTTTACTTCAAAATTTATTTTATTGATATTTGTAAGTTAACTTATTGTTGTGTTAATTATTCAGCTTATAATTATATGATATACCGCGTAAATAGTCTACAGTATGACGGTCATCTTAATGTCTCACTATTGACAAAATTCGTTTGTCTGCGTCACGATATTTTTTTACCTTCAGTAATGGTTCGTGACCAGCAACAAGTAGCTGCAAATATATGTCCCGTCCCTTCTGCACTTTACGAAGCCGTCTATTAATTTCCAAATGGTTGGATGGGCGCTACCCTTTCTAGACGTCGAGGATTGGAACCTGTCAGCGTACCTCCTTTGTAGTGTGGCGTCGCCTCTCCTCCAGCGTCTCTGTAGGGGATCATCTTCAGTGTCACAAGTTGTCCTTCATATACAGCTGGGAAAGTTATGAGAGCCGAGTGATCGTTCACACAGTCTCCCCGCATTGTGCAACAGCTCTGAATCGATCTCTAACAATCTATTTGTCTTTAAACCATAAAGCCCCACAGGCCGAGGTAACCACGTGATATTTTGTTGTTATCGTGGGTCTCCCTTTTCCCACGCTAGCTGTTTGCAGAGATACCGCAGGTAATATTCGTTCGTGACCAAACGCGATACCGGGGAATTACAGACGGCTCCGCGCCGACCTGTCGGCGCTACTCCTGCTTTCCAAACCTTCCTAACTTTACCACAAAAGAATCAATTATCCATTATAGCGCTATATAAATTCCCCCTCCTTAAGGCGATCCCATAAATAGAAGCGATAGAACGGATTGTCTTTCCTTACCATGCTTACTCGTGAATATTTCTAACAGATAAAGAAAACATAACTTAAAATCTGACCTGAAAATATAAACAAACATTTCCAAAGACATCGATTAAATATAATACGTCCTGCCCCACTGTTAATTTCTGCATAAATAAGTGTCTCTTTTTCATTATTTTCGTCCGAGTGGGATGAATGGCGATGGCCGCAGTGTCGTGGTCGGTTGGCAATTTCTTCGTCTCCACTCGTTCAGGAAGAAAAGAAGAAAGAAGAGTAAAATTAAATACTCCCTAACCCTCGCTAGCTAATGGCGTCGGGGTGGAAAAGAACAAGAGTTTATCAAGAGTGTTCACAGACATGCGATTAAGAGAGACCAGAAGATGGAAGAAGAAAAGGTATTCCATTATAGGCACGACATCCACGACAGCTAGGCTCGGGACCTTGGGTTGGCCATGCCCTTCATGCCCTCAGGTATTTCATGCATTGCAGTTGTGGGCGAGGGACGCCACGCCGGTTGTGATGACGTCCACGTAGCTCAAGACCTCGGACGACGCCTGGCGTTCTCCCGCTGTAGACATGGTCAACCATGGCAGAAATTTAGATACTCACTAATTATCTTAAAATTTACCTGAATTTGTACACACTCTACTACCTGCTTAATCCCTTGTTTGTGCCACTATTCCGACTGTGCCTACGCCTGCTTAATAAACCTTAAATATTGTCCGAGTAAATATAACCATATACAAAACAACAACAATGAATTCAGAATCTATCCTATAATAAAATATGTTACAATAAAAATAACAGTTTCATCACAATGTCTTCCGTATTCCGGTTTCGACAAAATGTGAAGGTTTCGTTCCTCATGTTACATCAAATATCATTATTCAGTAAAGAGAATAAAATTTCAGTATGACTGTCATTTGACACTTTTGTTGCGGGTATATTCACTTACACACTCATTTTTATTCCCATTGGGTACGATAAATTCACCTTTATTTTATTCAATCTTGCGGAACTTGACAATTACTTGTTTCTACGTCACACACACATACAAAACAGAATCTTCAACTCCGTAAACTATCTTCTTCAAATTATACATTTCCCTTCTTAACCACCTATAATCATCGTACTATGTCAATCGTCTATACGCCTCTAATCGGCCTTCTCCTATCCTCAACTACTACAACTTCATTTGTATGTGCCAATACCTCGTCGCCTCCATATACGTCATCGTCACTTATCACAGTATGCACATTCGTAATTCGCAACCCACCATATAATTAAATTTCATAATTACTACGAATACCACACAACCAATCTTCCTAACACTTTGCATGATGTTTTTATCCAAGTAAATCTTCCCTTCACTGACATTTATAAATCCATTAAATAAATTTTTTAAATCTATTTTCTAATTATCTTCCCCCCCCGATACTAATGAGCCACATAAATATCAATACAAACTTAATTTTTCAAATATATGAGCCTAATCCTCTAGTCCTAAATATTACGAAAATACAACAGGAAGAGAAAATGAATCAGATTGCCACAACTTAACTCTAAACTATTCACAAATAATATTATGACTTTATAACGTCATACATTTTTCGCCTTAGTTTATCACTGATTGTCTCTAAATTCCAAGGTGGCTTTCGCTTGATGATCGCAGGTTTACAAAACTTGTCTTGGCCAGTTTTGCAAAGCACTAGCCAGCCCGAACTTTGAGACAAAGACAATGTCTGAAAATTTAAGGAATTTACTTCACGCGTAAACAAGCCTTTGCCTATTCTGCAGTAATCTCGTATAGATTTATCCTCAGTTTCTTCTCGTTCCAGGACAAATTTAATGTTTTGATTATAAACCAGGTGGCTATAATTCGGAACAGATTTTCTTACGTGTCTAACAAATTTCCGTTTTCGAAGCGCTGTATTTCATCTCGTTTTCCGAACCGACCTCTACTATTGTGCTTACTAAATCTGTTGTTTGAGTCTGTCCCTCTAATTCTCCAATAATTTCAGGTATTTCCTGTTTCTAACTTTTGTTCGTTTTCTTGAAACTTACTGTTCCTCCCCTCACCACTATTCAATGTTCGGTCATCAATCTCAAAGTCCTGATAGTTTTCGTCTTTGTCGTTTAGTTCCCTAAACTGCGAATTGATCCGTTCTGTCATTTTCTAATAATTCTGTTCCATCTGTGACGTAAACTGTTCTATAATTGTTCGGAGCAAGGCTTCCAGGCATTTGTTTCCTACACCCGCCTCGCTTTCCCGCAAGTCAGAAACATTGCAATTTTCCCCCGACGAATTTTGGGAATCGTTTACCTGCTTTGTAGTGTCCATACCGGAACGTAATTTAATAAAACTAATATTAATATTCATAAAACAAGAGTACAATCTTTCAGTCGCACAAACAAACCGAAATCATTCCCGGAAATATAAAATGCACACTTAAAATAAACAAAGCTGGTATAATAAACAAAATATTCCCCCAACTTTTTTTAATAGTGCGTGGACTTTAAAAAACTCGAATTCCCCAAACACAAATTACAACTTTTTTAAAAGTATACGAAAGCATTTATAAATTTACTTGCAATTAAACTGAAAGTAAAACTAGTTTTAGATAGTCAGTTACAGTAATAACATTCAAGCGGAGTGGATAAGATCATCTGGCGAAGAAGCAGTATTATGGCTCTTCAGGTTAGTCTCCGAAAGCTACGAAAGAGGAATACCAAAGGGTTTAGTAAAAACATAAATATACCCGTTCCGAAGAAGACTGAACCTGATAGATGCGAACAAAATAGTTTATTGTAAGCGACCGTTCCATATGTGAAAATATTTCTTTCTGTCTTTATAGATTTCCATATCCCTAGCGATTGTTGTACGTTCAATTACCTCCCAGTTAGTTTAAATATATCACATTATTTTTCAAGTCAAAATCTAAGGCCCCGTACACATGGTCGCACGACAGACAGCAGCGCGGCAGACAGTAGCGCGACTCCAGGTACATTGTGGTAAATGGGAGTGAGGGTACACAGGGTGTTGCCGCGCTACAGACTCGAGATTTCTGGTCTTTCAGTAGCGGGGATGCCTCTGCCTCGCTACAGACTACAAGTACATTTATCTTATGGAGCTGTACACACGTGTCGCGCGTTTTACCTCAGACGATAATGCTCTCGGTTTCCTTAACGACGAAATACCAAACAGCCCAGCTGTATATTGTGGACTCTTCATGTATAATAACTATATTGCTATAATTTAATTTATAAAATAACATTTAAAATTAATAGCAAAATGATTCTGAAAAGTTGCTAAAAATGTTCGCAGGGAGCCTGGCGTTTATGGGTGGACGATAGGAGTTGCGGAAAGGAATAGAATAGAAGCCTTCGAAATGTCATTTGAGAATGCTGAAAATCAGCTGGGTGGATGGCATCACTAACGAGGAAGTTCTGAGCAGAATAGGTGGAAAAGCAAACAATATGGAGAACGTTGACCAAGAGAAGGGATAGATTAATAGGCCACGTTTTGAGATATAAAGTTTTTGCAAAATTAACATTAGAGGGATGTTTGCAGTGTAAGAACAGAAGAGGGAGGCCAAGGATAAAATACGCTAAGCAGATTGGGGAGGATGTGGGTTGTTGTAGTTATTCTAATAGAAAAGGCTTGCGCAAGATAGGTTAGCATGTAGGGTGGCATCATACCAGTTCTAAGACTGAATTCCACCGCAACCGCATGTGGATGCTTGAAAGTTTAGAATTTTTAAACACTTTTTGTTACCTTCATTTAACGGTTCTTGAAAACATATTACATGACAAATTTTAAATAAACACATTTAAATAATAGAAGTTTCTAAATAATTTTAAATAACTCTACACTTTGATATTGAATAGTTTATAAATTTCCATTTTCCGGTCTGTCAAAATATTATGCATAATCGAATAAAGTAAATAATAAGATCTAATGCAGAAACCATTAAAGAATTACTTTATATTGTGATTTTGCTTACAGCTACATTGTTATTTCGTAAGTAAATTAATTGATTGAATCACTAATATAAATCTCATGCTACTTGAGTCCATGCCAATAACTTAGTCAGATACCGATGTGAAAAATACATTTAGCAATTTATATCTGCTTCATGATCCAATATAACCAGATCAATTATCTCTAAATCTAAGTAGTGCCATGGAAACTAAAAATTGGTTTAGTGTAGTGAATGAACTTAATTGGTTGTAGAGCTGTGTTGCTTCTAGTTTTAGGTACGGGCGTAATAATGATACGCTAGCGCCAGATTCATTCATGAAAGCTGGTAAATTGGCCTTCGCCTACCGCACTACTCTCACGGAACGGGTTTTTGCAAGTGCTTATTGTGTTTTTGTTCCGTATCTTAACCTGTTTAGCAGACAAATTTTAGTTCCACGTGGCTTACTTGTGAACGAGGTAATGAGATGATAGATACTGAGTCACAAGAAACCTGTAACTCGATTGCCTTCACAAGAATGCGGCCAGAGTGGCGTTGCATAAGATCAAGTTCGATAAACTGTTGTTTGGTTCAGTTTTTTCGCCATTCAGGAGTTACCTTGTTAAATACGAAAAACTGGTATTGAATTGCGAGGAAAAGTATTTGTGGGCTGAGTCACGCCTCTATAGTGTAGGAGAAGCCATGGGGAGTCGATTGACAAGAAGCCGCTAGCAACAATGGTCGGAACAGGTAATTTTTCCGTGCACAGTAGACAACTTCCCCGATTTCCGGTGCATGGTGGTGAAGTTTAATAGTAAATGAATGAGTATGCAAGGCAAAGTGGATTATATTGGAGTTGTACGAACATGTCACTGACGTGTAACTGTTTTAACTTGGTTCCTTGAGATTGTTTACTCTCTTTTTACTGCTGGTTACCCAGAGAGGTTACGAGGGTTGCCACTAACGCATGTGTAGTCATCCTGTTCATATATTGGCCCATATTAATGAATCTATATGCAGGATATTGGGGGATTTTCACCACCCTTACAAAAATCTTCCGTCAATTTGAGTAAGATCAGGTTGTTGTCTCGTTTATGTCTTTGATTATTTATTTTTGAAATCAAATTATTTCAAGTCAAAGATAAATGATTGATAAATTTCCTCACATTGTAAAATTTTGAAGGTTCTAGTTTTCGGTAGTCCTGAAAGGTGTCATGCCAAAAATCACATTCCCATACAATGTGTTTCATCTTCCTGTTTGCAGAAAGAACATTTACAAGATTCTATTAAATGTAACTGTTTTAATTTATAATTGTATGGTGCATGTCCAGAGAAAAATCTATCTACTTCTTTTGTTGGAGTTATGAAGCTGCGTTGTAATCGTGATTCAACCGTGGGTATTAATTTCTTTGACCAAAGGTATTTTTCAATTTTGTCTCATCTGGTTTACCACTCTTTCATCCCCCAATCTCTACATGTATCTTCGGATTCTATATCTTTGTTAGTAACTATGTTTGGAGTATTATGTTTATAAGTGGTACGGTGCTGCCCTCTGGCGCGCAGTCAAGTCAGTAATGATCTGTATAGTTAACCGAAGTCCTTTTGTATGCACGAAACAGCAAATTTCTTTTTACGTAAAAGGAAGAAGTCAACGAATCAGACGCTGGAGGAGTTTTCTCGCAGGCGCTTCACCAATAAGTGACTGCGGGGCTCACCTGATTATGTCGGGAATGCTTCGCACTGTCTGTCATTTTTTATCGAAGTTCTCACCTTCACCTATTTTAGGAGGTATATGTACTGGGGTCGAAGACCTTGGGCATATAGTAAGAGTTGTCCGCTGATCCCATTGGATCAGTCGGCCAACTGCCTCCTGAAACTTGTGGAGACATGGAGAAGGAAATGCTGCTTCCCCACAGCAAACTCGTCTCCCATCATTCGGAAGGGCGTGCGAACAGTACCCAATGCCCGACCTACCTGATGCTCGTTTCTAGGGTTTTCCCTGCATTTCTTTAGGTGAAACACCGGGTAGGATCCTAAAACTATATCCCGGGGGCCCTAGTCAACCCTTAGCTACCTTGCTCTACCTCCCGTATCCCCCCTTTTCAATTCCCTTCTTATACTATTAAAGGGGAGTTGCATGTTTCAGGATCACTCTCATGGAGCCTGTTAACCCCCAAAAAATATTTTTATTTTATTTGTAATATTGGTTGAATTTGGATGGCTGTATTTTTTTCCAAAGTTATGGCCGACCTGATTCATGACTTTCCATAAAGAGTGATCCCAGAACACTCCCTCTCTCCGTGACTTTGGAAATTTTTCCTGCTGCAGAATATATAGAAGCTTTTCTGTGTTCACAGTAATTTAGTAATATAGAAATTATATACCCGGGTACATTAAGAATTAATAAGGTTTCGAAACGTTGTGGCCACCATAAATGGTCGAAAGCTCCAGTTATGACCACAAAAATAGCCACAGTGTATTTAGAAGTGGAGGACCTTATAACTTCAACCACATGATTGATAACATCTACTGTGCTTCTGTAAATTCTCTAAAACTTTTCCCGATGAATTTAGGAGGCTGATTGGTCTGAACGAGGATGGCGAGGATCCTGAGGGTTTTTGTTTCCTCCTTTGAATAAAATTTTTAATTCAGCCTCTTTTAATTTGTGAGGAAAAACTTGTTCTCGTAAATAGTTGTTTAAAAAAATTGTTAAATTTTCCCTTATTACTCCAATAGATCCCTTTAAGATGTCACTTTTAATTTTGTCTGGTCCTGCATCTTTTCTATACTTAAAGTTTTTGATACTATCTGAAAGTTCTTCCTCCGAGACAATAATCTCCTCCATTCGCGAAGTTGGTTTCCATTTTGCTAGGAGATCATGGTTTTTATCTTCAGGAGGAAGTAATGATTTCAAAATCACCTGGTTGTAATCTAGTCATCCTGTTGTGCAGTTATTATTGTCTTTCACAGCAGAATGCACACTTGGGATTTTGATTTGCATTCTAAATATTTTGTAGGGGAAACTGCAAGTGTTGTTTGATATTCCATTTTCAACAAAATTTGTCCAGCATTCATTTTTGCAAATATTATGGAAATTTTGTATTATGTATACAAGTTTTGATGAAGTGAAATTAGTCTTTGCCGAACATTATGATCTTGTGGTACGTGATTGCCTGTACCACTTAATATTAATTAAATTGTATTTTTTTATTTCTTATTTCTTAAGTAAAAAATGACCTGACGCCTGGACCTGCTCTGTACCCCGATTCCCCGAAAGCCGGAACAATAGAGGCAAGTGACTTCATAACAACAACTTGTTATTCAGTGGCCAAGATTATGAAGGACACTTGCCGAAATAACAATCTCCAGAATCCTACCCTCCATATGGAGGGCGGGGCCTCCACAAGGGTGCACTAGGAGACGAGGGCAGTTTACAGAAACAGAAACATTTACTTTATGACAACAGTTTACAGAAAAAATTTTTGGATGCATTTTAGAAGACAACATTGAAAAATTTAAATAGTTACGTCAGTTTCAGTGATCTAATCATCCGTCCATCTTTGAAGATAAATCATCAGAAGTATTTACTCTGGATTGAATATCAAGTCTGAGGAGGTCATCATACACGAAATTGCACAGTTGTGGGTATATAGCTCACTCACTCACTTCCCACTTCAGTCCGCTCCACACCACGTCCACACTCGCAAACGTGAATCTACAAAGGATTGCCTACCGTTCTTGCTAAACGTTGGTGTGCTACCACAGTTAAGAAGCACCAGTTCGAGTGAGGCGATTGTATCGAGTGGTATTCTTCCACCATGGTTAGTCATGCAGTTCCCCCACGCGGTGCGGCATTGCAGTCGCTAGCAGCATTTTTGACTTTATTCGTAAGTGGCCTTCTTCTCCGCAATTTCGGCACTGTTTAGACCTGTCTGGATCCGAGCATTTGCGGGCAATGTGTCCGAACTCTCCGCACCAAAAATATATAGTCACTTCGACCTTTTGCCGGCTCCGACTTATCATCCAGCCGTTTCCAAGGTCTTCGATATCTTTTGGACTGCATACCACTGCAGTCTGAGCGCCTTCTAATGCTTTTCGTAGCGTCCTGATGGCCTCCGTTCCAACCTTTTGTGCGTTTTGAATTTTCTTCTCACTGCCTCGCAGACCTCCTCTTTTAACGTCAGATCGTTAGCATTTTGACGTCCACCTGGAATAAAGCGTCCACTTGTAGACAAACAATAAATACAATACATTCGTTTGCATTTAGTATCAGCGCGAAATTGTTCTTTGCCTTAGCTTCTTTGAAGGTTGTTCCAATGCAGGCAACAAGGAGTCTAATTTCCATTGCATGTTTCCTTTTTCTTCGACGAATTTGGACACTTCTCCAATCTTCTTTCAATTATATATATTGTAATGAAAAAATACTGGTGCCTTCTGATTTTGGTTTCACAGTTTAGTTTTAAGGTATAAATGGTATATGGATTATTAATTTAATGTTCTAATGTGAAGAATATTCGGGAGCACTTCTCGGTAATTATTGTCATTGTGAAGTCCAGTTGGGCCTACAATGAAGAAAGTTTTGTGCGACGACAATAGGGGTCAACAACAATGAAGACTTAAATTGGCAAAAAGTGGGTGAAACTCCCGGGAGTGAGTGTGAAATCCCGAGGGGAACCCCCGCGGGAAACTTTCGGGGGCGTGACTGAAATCCCGAGGGGAATCCCTGCGGGAAACTCCCGGGGCGAGAAGTTAAAAAGGAGACCTTGGGAGGATGAGGAATTAATCGGGGAGAGGCAGTCAGACGAAATCAGAAGGGCAGACGATATCAGTTGGGGAGAGAGAGCAGACAAGGAGTTGGGCCTGAAAAAGGAGACGAGACGGTGATGCGAGAGGAGTTGGACCTGGATCACACTACATTCCCCGATGTAAAGCAGTTGCAAGGCGCACCTAAAGACAGAGAGACGCGGAAGTTGAATGTTTGTAGGCCCAGTAATTTTGGTTAAGTTCAACATAGCTGTGAATGTTTAATTTAAACGGAAGGATAATTCTATAAACAACACCAAATTACAAACTAAAAATTTTAAAATTTATTAACACTAATTACAAAAAAATTAATTATGTACATAGCAAATTTTATATTTCAGGTTCTAAATATACTCTTTTTATTAGGGGATTTTGGGCCAAGTAGAAGAGACACGTTTGAAAACAAGTCAACTGTGTCCGATAATGGATATAACATTGGGTGGGTCTCACCAGCGTCCAAATATTCAGGCTCCGTCGTCCTGATTCTCGTCAGCAGCAAGGGGAACGGGTGTCTAGGCGTCGACGTCGGTTACGTGCCAATGGTGGAGGGCGGGAAACTTGATGAAGGTGTTTCCCGTATTCAGCCTGTTGGCCTCTCTTTACTTCCACTCATAGTCTCAAATATTTTACATCCGTCGCCTTTTGCGACGTCATCAACATTTCACCGCCATCTCTTATCGGACTTCAAACCCGACACCTAGCGGCGTTCACCCTTCGCTGTAACTACCGCAATACTGCTAAAGTTTTCTTCTTTTCATCTCGGGTTCATATTCCTTCTAGCCCCCTTCTTTAACTTTCTACCTGTCTGTATGGAGCACCCTCCCCCCACACCCTATTCGTCTCAGTTAGCCGTTCCACTTCTGACCATCGCGTCGCTATTTTCCGTAAGGCTGCAAAATAACGTTCAGTTCGAGACACGCTATTTTGGCATCGTGATAAAATTTATCAAGTAATGTTTTTTTTTCGATAATGCACGCCAATGTGTTTCCATTGTGGCCGTCCTGGACATGTAGTTAGATACTGCAAGGACAGGAGACGTGTATTCGCTGAAGCAAGAACAGACGGAGTTGTTTCGAGGAAGATACAGGTATATATATGGTATATGGTTTTTACAGCACAATATATATTGTGCTGAAAAATCCAGTATACCTTTTGTTTTTATTTATTTTATTGTAATCATTCAAATAAGGCTGCTATTAATAATGAAATTCTTTGTGAAATATTGATAGAATAAATGAATATAGTTAGAAGGAGTGGAGTGTGGCGACAATATGACATTTGAGCGCGGATTGTATACATTGTTGCGTGGTCAAACCACATGAATGTCCTCCAAGAAACAAACTTTTAACGTGCGAGTGTGGTAGTGTGCTCGGCAGTAATTGGCGAAGCTGGTCACCTGACCCAGTTGCAGAAAGATGGTTAAAACGAGGTTTTGAAGTGAAAGACGCAGATGATGTTGGGAGAGTGAAGGATGTGGACGTGTCATGACGTGATTTTACAGAGAGACAGCGGGGAGCCGCGAGGAGAAAGAGAGACGGAGAGAATCTGAGACAGTGGAAGTACGCTGATGTACCTTAGAGAGTGGTAATGAGGTCATCGACAATAAACTTCGTTTGAAGGAAGGCGTCCCCCTCCATCCAGACCTATGACTGGACGCCATGGAGTAAGCCAAGCAGAGAGCAGTGAAAGGATTGTGGATTCGATGCACATATGTTATAAACCGAATCATAGTTTGCACATGTGAAGTATATAGTTGTGTTTGAATACTAATGTAGCATTGGCGGTGATTAGAATAGAACAATTAGGATATTAAATTAATTATTGCTGTGTTGTAATCCATGTTTAGTAATTTTAGTGAAGTTGTGTAGTCATATGCAAATTTGGAAACCAAGCTACTTACTTAGCAGTGGGAATTAGGCCAGTTGTCCCGATACAATAGCAGCAGCCAAACCAGATGTTGGATGAGTGGAAGACATAATTGTGAAACTTGCACATTTTTATTTTTATTTCCTAATAAATTATAACATCATAATTCTTTTATTTTATTTTACAGTTACTGCAATTATCTAACTCTTAAGAGGCCCAAATCCCGTGCAAATTTTGAGTTTTATGTATATCATTTGTAAAGATTGGATTTTTTGTAAATTTTGAATATCATTTATTTAATTTAGAAGTTCGGATTAATCAGTTCAATTATCCTTCCCGTTGCTTACTTCTTCTTCCTCCAATGCCTCAACAGCAGCCCTCCTGAGGGCCAATGCCTAGGTTGCTGCGGACTGTTATCTGGCGTGACACATTCCGAATTTGGGGTGATACGTGGTGA